>JAKWJA010001524.1:0-151915 GCA_027704765.1 Solanum habrochaites | reverse complement strand
TCCGGGTACAGAGATAGAAGATGAGGACGAGTATCACGTTCCGACACCAGGATAGTATATGGATCGAGTGCTCACGTTTCGGTACCAGGAGAGAAAGAGGATAGGAGTAAGTGCAGTTCCGACACAAGGATAGATATGAGGATCGGAGAGAGTAGAGTGTAAAGTTCCGGACACCAGATAGTATATGGATCGGGTGCCACGTTCCGGTAACAGGATTGGAGAATATGAGGCACTCGGCAGTAGTGTCACGTTACGACACCAGGGATGAAGTATAGGGATCGGTGTGACCCACGTGCCAGGTAACGGCTGGGGTACCAGGATAAATCTGAGGATCGGAGAGTGTCGTTCCGACACCCAGGATTAGAATATGAGGATCGGAGAGTGTCCGTGCCGCACCGGATAGAATGAGGAGCAGATGTTCACGTACGAAATCGAGAGGTATAAAATAACATAATGAATATTGAAAGACGCTAAATACTCAATCTAAAGGAAACATGTTTCCCAAACGAGATGATGAGGAGAGTGGAGTCCTCATTGATCGTGCTTGGTTGTAACAAGGATATGTTAAATTATAAAATGCTACATTGCTAAGGATTATAGTTGATTTTATGAGTTACTTGAATATATACTAGATTTTCTATTTGAGTTGGCAGATGATACCTACTCAGTACTTGTGGGGGTCTGACCCTACTTTTAGGTTTTCCTTTTGTTTATTTGTGGAGAGTGCAGCAACGTGCAGTCATCTTCGATCCAATCAACATAGATCAAGCAGTCGTCGTCACAACGGATCTTCAGGGTGACGCTAAAGCTTCTAGCGTGGACTGGATCCTCTTCCTCATGTCTTGATGCCTTGAAGTTTCGGCATAGATAGCGTTTATTGTTTTAGCTTCTTAGAATACTCCTAGTTAGTACTTTGATATTAGATCTAGATGTTCTTGTGGTGAGACTTCCAGATTTTGGGGAATTAATAGATGTTGAATTTTAGAAGTTATGGAATTGTTTTTATTTATGAGTTAAGTTTTCCGCATTGTTTTTGTTGATATAATTGAAATGAAAGGTTTAGATGGTTGGTTCAGTTGGTTATCACATAGGAGGGTAATGGTAACTGTGCTGGGTGCCAGTCGCGGCTCGGTTTTGGGTCGTGACAAACTTGGTATCAGAGCAATTAGGTTCGTTGGTCTCATCCCCACACAAGAACAGGGTCTAGTAGAGTCTTAAGAACGGTATGGGGAAGCTTTACCTTTCTTTGAGAGGCTATAAGACTTTAGGAAAATTCCATTCTTCTTTCTTTCTGTCGTGCTTTACTTGGTATCCAATGGTATTCTAGGTGATACCAATGGGTATTGACACATCTTCCACTTTATTTCGAGAGAGTGGTATAGAACTAGAAGCAACGGACTACGCCAACATAAACATCGCAAGACAAGATGCATCTGGCAGCCACGGAGGCTGTAGATCGAAGTGCAAAAGTGGCAAGAAAATGCAGCAGGGTGGGGTAGTGTATAGGAGGTCGTGGGGGGGGAAAGTCATCTAGACGGATGAGGACGAGCCCTTCGCCAACAATGGTGGTGAGAGTAACGTGACTCATCAAAACGACTGCGGAGATCTCTTCGGTAGTTAAGAGAAGGGGTGGATGGGGGCGAATGAAACAAGTACAGAACGAGGAAGGAAATGACACACCAACCTACCCCAGAGATGATCAATCAGGTTGCCTACGCTGATCTTAGTGGGTTGTCTGATCAGGGTTCAGGCACCCCACGGTTTCGCACAACACCTACGGTTTCAGCAGAGTCCGACACTGCAGCCACTCTGCCCATCGTAGGATGCATCATTGGACTAGGCCACGTTTCCACGACTCTGACTATAGGCCTCTATAATGACAAATGATCAGACATGAACTTTTTAGTAAGTTCTGAAATTGAAACCCTCCAGCTTCAAGGGGGCAGACTCTGAGGCTGCTTGATTTCTGGTTGTTGTATGAGCTACTACACAAAGATGGGTTATTAGTAGAACGGTTTTGGTGATGGAGTTAGGGCGTTAAAAGTTGTAAACGGGAACGCCCAAATGTTGTGGTTGGCTGGTACACTGTGAGGTCAACCAACAGAGGCACCACTATGACTGGGCCTCATTATTAGTTTGTTTATGGAAAAGGTATATCCCCCGAATTTGAGGGATAGGAAAAGGGATGAGTTTTTGAGCCTAGCGCATGGCTAGGATGGCGGTCAATGCATATGAGGCTAAGTTTCGTGCACTATCATAGATATTGGCCACCCAACTATGTTTCAGTCCAAAAAAGAGCGGATTCGCCCGTTTGTGAAGGGGATGAGATCAGAATGCGGTTCAGGCCGTACATGGTAGCGGATACTACGGGCAAAATCCTTCAAAAAGTGGTAGATTTCGTTCGGTGAGAGGTGGAAGGAAAGGAGTGAAGCAGATGAATTCACCACGGATCGACATTCAAAAGAGGTTTGGAACAAAAGGGGGTGGTGGTTGAGTTTAATGGTTATTTATAGAGGACAATTGTTTTCCGGAGGGGGGGGTACTAAGTTCGACCCATTCAGTCTTCAATCAGACTGTAGTCGGGGGGGTACACCTCAGACCGGTCAACATGTCGCTGAGAGGCCTATGCGAATTGGAATTTATATTGTGGGTGTGAATCTAGAGAGTGTTATGGGTGTGGGGAGCTTGGTGCATATCAAGAGGTATTGTCCAAAACAGCGTGATAGACCCCCAACCAGGTTTAGAGGTAGAGGTGGTCATGGCAAGAGAGGACAGGTATGAAGCGAGGCCGAAGGCTTGGGTTGGTAGAGGTTAATGGTGGTAACACAACAAAATGGCAGGCGGGAGGGGTGATGGGGCAAACTGACATCTGGGCCACTACATCACACATGGTAGGGGCAAAGGACACACAAAACGATCCAAGGGCCCATCATGTTATGCTTTCCTGGGAGAATCAGCGGCGGAAAAACATATGAGCTTGTCCCTCACAAGGTTAATTTCTGGTTTGTGATTGAATGGCTTATGTATTGTGATCCCTATGTGGATCCACATTTATTAATTATCTTCATCATTGCTAAGGTCTTCTAAAATTTACATTTGTGAATTATTGATGACGGCCTCTTCGGTTTCTAATCCAGTGGGTGAGTCTGTGGTAGTTGAAAAGGTATGATCTATGGTCTTGTTTGGTGACTTTGTGGGGGAGTTACACTTATGCTAGATTTTGGGCTATCTAGAGATGGTTGATTTTGATGTGAATTCTGGGATGACTTGGTTTATCCGCAATTTGCGGGATCTTCGGATGGTAATGATAAAACGGTGAGTTAGCCAGACTGGGACAGATCCGTAGTGGGGAGGTGACTAATTCCAATACGGTGAGTATCATTCCTTTTTCGTGCTGCTTAAAAAAGGGTTAGTTAAAGGGTGCTTAGCTTCTTGGCCATCTCAAGATGGACAATTGGACACTACACAAAGTATCATTCGATTGAGTCGGTTGTTGGTGGTCAGTGAGTTGCGTTGAGGATTCCTGTAGATTCTGCCGATTATTGCCCCCATGGATGGGACGATTGACCTTCTGTAGTGATCTGAACGGGGTACACGCCCCATATTGTGATTATTACCCCTTACAGATGGCCCCCGCGGCAGTAAGAGAATTAAAAGCCCAACTTCAAGAGTGGTTGTTATGTAGTTTATTTTTTTTAGGCTTTTGTTTTGTTATTGTTTTTGTTTTAGAACAAGTGGCATTCCGTGGGGCGGCTCCGGGGGTTGCAAAGACTCGACAAAGAGAGCAGAGCCTGGTGTAATAAGAAGAAAGATGGGAGTTTTTTAGGAATGTTCATAGATTACCGGCAGTTGAACAAGGTAACTATAAAGACAAGTATCCTCTTCACTCGTATTGATGACTTGTTCGAGCAGTTACAAAGTGTTGTGTCTTTCCTAAGATTGAATTGAAGACCGGTATCACAATGAAAATAAGAAGCAACGGGAGCCTTGTGCAAAGATGCTTTTAGAACCAGGTATGGCATTACGCAATTTGTAGAGTGATGTCTTTCTGGTCTTACTAATGCCATTCCGAAATGGGAAATAAAGGAGAGAATCGCAGGACTTCGTGGTTGGGTCTTCCAAAGACATGGGGCAAAGGTATTGACTCCTATTTGGGGTGTGATTCGTTGACAGAGTTAACTAAGTGTCTGCTCATTCATTCCGGTTAAGGTGACTTAAAATGCAGAGAAGTTAGCCAAACTTGACATCTGAGAAGTTGTTCGATTCGCATGGAGATTCCATACATCATATCAGATAGATGCGTAAGCAGTTTAATTCTAAGTTTTGGGGAAACACAGTGCATTGCAGAAGTGGGTACTAGGTGGATCTTAGTACTGCGTTCCATCCTCAGATGACGGTCAGTCAGTCTGAGCGAATGATTTTTCAAGTTGTTGGGGTATGCTTCGTGCATGTGTGATAGATTTGCGTGGCCATTGGGATATCTTTACCCTTAGCGGAAGTTTTACTTTAAATAATAGCTATCACCAAAGCATTGAAAGGCTCCATTGAAGGCATTGTATGGTAGAGATGTAGGTTCTCCATTGGTTGGTTTGATGCATCTCGGCGGTAATAGACCTGGGGGTACTGATCTTTGAGGGATTCGAAGAAAAAGTGAATCTATTCAAGAGAAGCTTCTAGCCGGGGCAAGTAGACAAAAAGAATATGCAGATCTGAAGGTTAGAGGACCTTACGAGTTCTGGAGGTGAAACAATCTTGTTGAAAGGTTTCGCAATGAAAGGGGGTGGTGATGCGGGTGTTTTTTGGTAAAAGAGGAGGAGGAAAGCTTAGTCCAAGGTAAATTGTCCCTTGATTGAGAGTACTAAGAGAGTAGGGGAGGTGGCTTATTGAGTTTAGCCTTGCACTGCCAGGGTTGTCGGAGTACATTTCCGGTTGTTTAACTGTGTCGAGGTTTATTAAAAGATTACCTCATGGGATGGAAATTACATTATCAGGTTGGGATTAGTTTTTCTTGATGGGAATTTGTCTTATGAGGAGCCGAAACGTGCTATTAGATAGAGGAAGTTTCCCGCAAGTTGAGGGTCAGGAGAAGGATGGCATCCATCAGGTGCATGGAAGAAATCGACCGTTGAAGAAGCCCACTGGGAGAAGGACGGGCAGATATGCGAGAAAGAGATACCCACATCGTTTACGGATTCAGGTATTACTTGCATGTTTCTCATTATTGGGATCGTGTGGGGATCCGACACGATCGGGTTTAAATGGGGATATGTCACGATCCCTGTTTAGTCGTTTTGAGAGCAACAGATGTATTCTGAAAATGGCAGAGTGACGGAGGCACGACGGACCGTCAAGGCACGGACGGACCGTCGTGGAGGGTTGTCGTTCAAAAACACTTCAGAAAAATCTGAAATTGGGTTACTGAAAAGCGACTCTCTGAATCGTCATGACGGAATGGGCGGACGGGACCTCGCAGGCTCGACGGCCCCGTCAGAGGCCATCCCACTCTTAAAATATTATATAAGTCCTTGGACCTTGTGACGGACAGGCAGGACTGACCGTCGCAGGCGCGACGGCACGTCACGCGGGCTACGGACAATCCAGTCGAGTGGGATTTCTTTACACGTTTAAGGGACGTTTTGACTATTCCATTTAATTTAAAAGTTAGAGGTTAATGTTATAGTCATTTCTTGGGGTTAAAAGACCCAGTGGTAACCTTAAGTTAATTAAGTGGGGATTTATGCCATCTTTATTCTTAATTATATATTAATTAGCGGTAAAAGACAAGATGGGTTTGAATAAGGGAAATAGAAACGAAAGAACAAAGAGGAGACAGAAAAAGGAGGAGAGAGAAGGGCGACGTAGAGTTAGAGAGGAGAGAGAGATGAGAGAGAAACGAGAGTTGATTAGCAAGGAATTGAGGAAGAAGCTGTGTCGCCCAGTCCTTCGGGGGAGGGTAGTTATGGTTTTTACACTATTCTGTAAACTCTAATAGCGAATGATATGTGTTGAGTAGTATTAGTAGTCTTCTATATGCTTAATTGCGGTTGTATGCATGGATGTGATCGCTATATATTATACATGATTGTGATAAATTAAGCATGATAAAGTATGAATCTTAATCTTGAAGAAAAGAAAACCCTAATTACCTTGTTATGACGATGCTTGGTTATAAAGAAGGCTCAATGAACGCAAGTAGTGAGATAGCGGTGGTCGTGGTGACTGGCTGCCCCCACGGTGTCATGGAATACCAGGAGAATAGAATATGAGGTCGGAGAAGTGTCACGGATTTCCGGACACCAGGATGAGTATATGGCACTCGAATGGGTGACACCTTGACAAGTTACGGTACCAGGATTTAGAATAGAGGGATCAGCAGCGGTCAAGTTCCGGAAACCAGGATTAGATTATGGTCGTGGTGACACGTTACGGTACCTACAAGGATAGTAAGGAATATGAGGATCGGAGTGGCACGTTCCGACACCCAGGATTAGAATTATGAGGAGTCCGGGAGAAGTGTCACGTTCCAGACACACAGATAGTATATGGATCAGGGGGCAAAGTTCAAACCGGTACAGGATAGATATGAGGAGGACGTGTAACGTTCAAACACCAGGCTAGTATATGGATTGGTGCCACGTTCTGTACCAGGATAGAATATGAGGAGTCGACAGTGTCACGTTCCGACACCAGGACTAGAATAGGAGGATCGGAGTGTCACGTTCCGACACCAGGAGAGAATGAGGAGAGGAGGGTCACGTACGACACGAGAGAGTAACATTAACATAAATCTTAAAGGCTAATATCCTCAATATAAACAGAACAGTTTCCCAAAAGAGTATTGATTGAGGAGGGCGGTGTGTAGCCGCATTGATGTGCTATGGTGTTGTAACCAAGGATATGGTAATATAAATGTACATGATAAGGATATTAGTTAAAATTTATGATGTTACTTGATAGATATATATTTTCTATTTGAGTTGCCGATGATACCTACTCAGTATTGTGGTTGTCACTGACCCTCCGACTTTTATGTTTTCCTTTGTTCATTTGTGGAGTGCAGCAACGTGCCGCATCTTCGAGCTCAACAGTATAGTTCAACGCCAGTCTTCGTTCCACCGGATCTCAGGGGTGAGCTAAGCTTCTAGCTTGGACTAGATCTCCTTCATCATGTCTTGATGCCTTAGTTCGGCATAGACTAGCTTTTATTGTTTTAGCTTCTTGAAACTCCTAGTTTAGTACTTGATCATAGATGTTCTTGTGGTGATGACTTTCCAGTGTTGGGGGGGAATTAATAGAGTCTGACTTTTAGAAGTATTGAAGTGTCTTTTATTTATGAGTTTAAGGTCTTTCGAATTGTTTTATGTTGTATTAAATTGAAAATGATAAGGTTTAATTGGTTGGTTCGCTCACATAGGAGGGTTTAAATGGTGGGTTGCTAAAAAACAGTCGCGGCTCGGTTTAGGGTCGTGACAGTTAATTCAAATATACATATTAGGGAACTAGCTAAGGAAACATCAACCCTAAACGAAATCCTACTAAAAACTTGACATTAAACCCGAGATGAGATTACTATAAGCATGGTACAATAGGCTCATCTTATGCAACTATCAAGCCTGATTCACATTTGATCACTCAATACATATAATTCATAATCAAATTAGATAAAGGCAGTGCTAACCATTCCACTTCTTTAACATAGTGAATCTCACCAATAAGCATGTAGCATAAGATCAGGAAAGTTAGAAAGTACTACATTATATGACTAGAACTTAGTCAACCTGAAACCTGGATGTTTCATAGGTCCACTCATAAAAACATTAACCATCAGTAAGTAGCTATCCATTAGTATAAGCAATTTAAACTTAGCTAGAATCATAATTCAATGATCTATAACATCAAGATAACAAAGCCCACACATAGGCTAAATCGAGACTTTGAATGGAGCATGGTTTCATCATACATTGGATTTAAGCATTTACCAATCAAACATGTTGACTTCAATTCAGCAATTAGAAGGGACCTTTAAACATGTTGAGGAGGAACCCATGGCTAATTAAAGAAGAAAAGAAATAAGATATTGATCAATTATTCTCTCGAAATTTGAGATTAACTATTCTTGATGGAAGGATAAACCTAGATCTATGATAGGATCAAAAATACCGTTAATGTAGAAGAGAAAACCTCCAAAACATGATGAAGAATCAATAGAAAAGCCACGCTCCAAGATTTTCTTGAGCTCACATTAATGGAGGTTTCTAGAGAGAGAGAATATTTTGGAGGGGGAAGTTTAATTGGGTGAATTAAAGTAAATGAGGTTTGTCACATTTTTTATGCATTTGCATAGATAAACCCAAACAAAAATATTCAAATAAACTAATGTAGGGTCGGTTAGCACGTGGGGGTGATTTCCAGGCAGTGAGAAAAACTCATCCACGATTAACCCCTATCATCCAATCCACCTACCAAACCCCCCCACCCCCTCCACTATATTACTCATCCTCCGCCTTCTCACCTCTCCCCTGAATATAATCATCGCTATCGTACCACCGCACATCAAAACCCTACACAATACGGATTTCTTTTTCTATCCTATTCTCTCATATTTCCCCAACGGTAGCTATTCCCTTATATAAAAAAATCAGCCCTAGGCAGTATGAACAACATCCTGAACATCGACGGGACAATCGCGATGCAGAGGTCCATCGACGGAACAGACTATTGGTCGTTTGTTGGTTCTCGAGGAATTGTTGGATTGGTACAAGCTCATGCCCTTCAGCAGACTATGTCCTGAACAAGTACCCCCAATCGATTGTGTAAGACCCCCAAAATTATTTAGGGTGTCTAGAGACTCACTTGTGCCTATAAGCATATTAACATGATAATGAAATGCTTTAAAGTATGTGTAGGTACTTTAGAAGTCAAACGTCAAGGGATGACTAAGTCACCTTATGTTGCCTTGTATGTGTTTGCATATGGTGTTATGGTATATTTCATGAGGTTATGACGGTCCTTATATGAAGTTATCTATAGTGTTTTATAGGCGAAGTGTCAAGTGCGTGTGATAGTTTTGAGGTCAACCGTCCAATCACGTCAATGATTGTTCGAAAATGTTCTGAAATGGACCATAACTCTTAGACTAATGCCAAGAACTACGATGATCCATGTTTACATATGCGTTATGATGGTATGTGAGTCCTGTTACCAAATGCACCAATTTTTCACCATCAATTATAGTTGTTCGACTAAAAAGTTATGGACCATTTTAGTGAAGAGTATAGTGAGTAGTTCCGTCTTTTGGCCGCGGAGGAAAAATAGTAATTAAGGTAAATTTTCCTCTCTTTTTCCACAGTAAAAACTAAATAAAATGGAGTCACAAGTCCTAAAAAGACCTCAATAGTCTAAATTCCATCTTTTAAATTCATTATTTCTTCTCTCTTAAACCCTAGGACAAAACCATCTCAGAATAAAAATTCATAAAGAGAGAAAGATATCAA
Source organism: Solanum habrochaites (assembly GCA_027704765.1). Taxonomy (NCBI): domain Eukaryota; kingdom Viridiplantae; phylum Streptophyta; class Magnoliopsida; order Solanales; family Solanaceae; genus Solanum; species Solanum habrochaites. The sequence goes on along the minus strand of JAKWJA010001524.1, from coordinate 142,421 downwards.
TACAAGAAATTCAAAAGACTTTGTCAAGGATCTCTTAATAAGGGTAAGATTGAAGCGAGGTTTGGACGTTCTTCATTGATTTTATGCACCAAATTTTAGGGATTATTAGTCAAAAGAAAGGGAGAGGGTAACGCACAGAGAGCCGGGAATAATATCCGTATATGTGATCCTTCATCTCTAAGTTAACCTTTTTCACGTGGAGATCATCTAAAGTTTTCTAAGAAAGTTTTTCCCCATTATCAAATCCTTATTCTCACTCTAGAGATGGATTATTTCTTAAAAGTTCTTTCAAATCATAATAGAATGTTGATAAAGTATTCTGATTTGGCCGTGAAATTTTATTACATTACCATGATGAACAGGCCTTTCACAAGACTCGATTCAGGCCTATGGATGGCTTTATGATTTGATCGTATTGCATATCGATTTGTGATTTATTATGTTAATATGCTAGTCAATGTCTAGTGTATGTTGTATATTGTTGGTTAAATCGGCGATCTGAATTATCCATGTGAATCCATATATCAAAATCTTAATAAGCACTGCTTAGATCACTAGCTGTTCTGCAACTTGATCAGAAATGTATAATAAAAATGCGAATGTGTATGTTAAGATGCTTGTAGGATACTGCTTAGAGTATTATATGTCTGAAGTGTGGGGTATATAATCTTGTTAATGATCAAATATAAAGAAAGGTCTTCCCTTAGTATTAATTGATCTAGGTTTTTATGATTTATAATGTTGTTATTAACCTGTGTTAATCTTTGAAGTCACTGTTGATGGTCTGATAATACTCGATCATGGTTGAAGTTGACCTTATTCTACGCATATACGCTATATGTGAGATAATTAGCGTATAATTGATTTAATATGAACAGATAACCATTGAAGGGTTAAAATGGAATTAGGTTCGTATAGCCTATGACTTTGCGTGAGATGGGTAATGTATAGGTGGAGCTGTTGATCAAGATTCTGGTGGATTGAAACATTTTATTAGATTTTCTCTCTCTTAGATACTGCCCAAAAAGTATATTATTGATAAAATATGATTGATGAACAAGACTAGGGAAATTTGTTGATGATCTGTAGCTCTCTACTTAGTATATATATGTGATGTATTGTATTAGATTGTAGTATGATCTTCTAGCGAATTGTACATCATTCCTTTTATTATTATGGTACTTTAGCTACTGCCCTATAGTTTAATTGTTGATGAAAGAGTATTGGGTCTATGATGAACAAAGTCTAAAGGATTGGTAAGAATTGCTCACTCTTCTAAATACTCTATAGTATTGTTGATGAAGGCCTTGTATGGCATTGGGTGGTACTGGTCCACTTATGTGGCGTTCTGTGTTTACTTTATTTCATTATAGATGTGTTTGACCATAGGCCTTTGAAGGAAAATTTATTAATATATGAATGTGTGGTTATGTGATCACCTTCTGGTAACTTGTGCTATCTTTTACCTCTACTTTGAATCTAGAGGTTATGTTACTAGTGTTGGAGCATTGAGATCGATATGTTAGGGTTTACGTATAGGTGGCTTCCATAAATTTAAATATTAAGGAATGATTGCTATTAACAATGTACCCCTATGTGATGCCATGGGCAACTAGAAAAGTTAGGAGTCTAAAGTGTACTATTGGGAAGTTGGCTTGCCTCCTATGCTCCATTATCTGTTGTGTGGTCTTATGCTTGATTGTGCGGAATTGTGGTCTAGAGGGTGGCTGTGTCAATGGGTTGTTCGATAGCCATGATGTGATTCGTATTTACCAATGTATACACACCCTCAACCTATACATGCATGTATAACACGTAGTATAGGATAATAGTGTTCTATAAAAAAGGTGTTCGCATACTCACTAGCGTCGACTACTGTGCATGTAAGTTTATGTCTATGAACAGTTGACTTTGTTTCCTTAAAAGGATACTTGATAGGTGTACAGTTGGCAAGTGTATGGGACCCTTGTAGATGCATGCAAAGTTTACCTTGATAGGATAATTCCTAGGTCTAGGGGTGGTTTCTTATGTACATCGGATCTGAATGCATGAGTATGCTCGTATGAAAATGGCTTTTATGGGTTTATAATTAAAGTATGTGGGATGAGGAAGTATGATATATACCTAGTGCTAAATCTGTTTATATGAAGCATGGCTCATATAGTCACACTTATAAACTATGCATGAATGAAGGAAGTGATGAACATGGGGTAAAAAGGCATTATGTGAAAAGGTTGCTCACATGTATGTTACACGCAAACATGGGAAAGCTGGATCTAGTCAACTGAGGGGATCTTGAAAGGTGTTTCAAAGTATCTAAAATATAAGAGTTTACATTTCTATGTCAATTGTGAAAGGTGTTTTCACATGTATAATATGTTGATGGAAGGACTTCTCCTCATAACCTATGAGCTAAGCATATGGGGAGTGAATATCGTAAAGTTTATGTTTTATAAAGTAATCCAATAAATAATTTTAATAAATGGAACTTAGCTTAGCACCAAGTGAACTTGAAGTGAGCGGTGTCCTTTCCCATTAGAGGAATGTAGGTCACCATAATACTCATGGGGTAGATAGCCCAAAAAGTGTGTTAGACTGATGTTTCCATCAAGCCTCAAAGTTCCATAGCAATGTTGCTATGACGGCCTAGATTATGGAATACGAATCGCAACCGGCGTCGTTGACCTCTCAAAGGTTGCAGACAAGCCTCATCTTGCATTCATCACATTCATATGGTTAATATTAGCGGAAAATTTACAACTTTTTAAAACGTATAAAGTATACATAGACTTCATATAGTTATGATATAGTTATATCATATACTAAGATCAAAGTAAAGAATAACAATCTATCATGAAGAATCAATTCGAAAAAAAGTGTCAAGATAACATAATAGTTTGCCAAACACGACCTTATTACAAATCTTCTAAATGGAAGTATGAAAGAAACGCTAGGGACAACCTCCACTATCTATGTCAACTACTAGGCTAGACTAAAACTGTAGCATCCTCGAAATCAAGAGGACCAACCAAATGGTCTACACACCACTTGTACTAAGTATGGGTGTATGCACACATACACATAAGGCTATGCATGATCAAGGAAAGCTCTTCCTAAACAACATGTTATTTCTGGAAAGTATAGTCACTATACTTTCCTAAATCGTTAGTTGTGAATTGTGGTATGAATAGGATGTATAATAATGCATTCAAAGCACACAACTCATTAACTATATGATTACAAGACATTAAAATCATTAACATATTTTTAGAATAACTCGGGCGAATATTTGAAATTGTAGTACCCCCTAACATGAGAGCTTTATTCTTGACACTTCGTATATTTTTCAGTCTTTTTCTTCTTATTGTTGTGCAGTTCAATAATTCCTTTGGTCCTATTTGACTAACAAGTGCAATGATTCATTGTAGTCCCGTACATACAATGAATCACGTAAGTAATCCAAGGACTAAGGAATGAGTTCACCATCCTTACAATGAGTCATTCATTACATTATGTATTCATTAACACTTCATAAGTTAGTCTCTACTGGCTATGCCACTTATTTCATCATTTTCATACTAGGGAAATTATGAAGCTTTGATTTGCTAATATGTTTCTGGTCCCCTTTATTGGCATCATAGAAGGAGTCATTATAAGCCAATCTTATTTGTATTTGCCCATTATTTCCTGAAACTTCATAGGTATTGATATTGGCAATTGACATTCTTAAGCTGTTACTTTGATAGCTCACCTTGAACATACATTCCATCATCCTTCTTTCTTGCTATCTTAGAGACATCTGTAGAAGTAAGATCATGCGAGCTAACATGAAATCCAGTGTCTTCCCCACACCGAAAAGAGGTGATTCACCGGTTAAAATGAATCTAGATCATGTGATATACTCATTAAATCCAGTGTTTGCCCCACACTGAAAAGGGGTGATTCCTGTCTAAGGAGAATCCATCTCAAGAGTTTACTCCACACCGAAAGGGGTGGATCACGGCTATAGTGAACCAAGAACATCATTTTAAGCATTAAACGACATAGATCATGTGAGATAAACATGAAATCCAGTGTCTACCCCACACTGAAAAGAGGTGATCTCACTGGCCAAGGTGAGATCGAAACATACCTAGCTCTCTTAGGTGGAAACCACAGGCTAGTTCCTATGTTGGCTAGACATAGTTTGAAGACTAGAGACGTAAGGGGACTACTTATTCACCTAGGTGGTAGCCTTGTCTCATGAGACTTACACGTGCAAGCACATGCTCATAACTAGTCTCTCGGTGATTTCCTCACTTTCATAATCTTCTTATCTTTTAGAATTTACTCAAACGTTATGGAAGCTTGTGATATTTACTTACTCTATTGATGAATTGTCAACCTTTTATTTAAATGTATGACATGTGAATTGTCCTTACATAACATATTTGGTGTTAATGAGACTTGTCTCACACATTTTAACACCTTCATTCGTGAGTATTTTTAACATAGTAGCTTAGGTGTAAGTGAGGTTTATCTCACTACTTTTAAAACCTCATTCTTGTCACTTTATTAACTTAGACATCTTTAGTAATGTTATTACTCACGTTACTTGCTTAATTTCATTTGATAGCTTTATATCATCATTTATGGATGATGAGAACTTCACTCAATGAACTACATATGTTCATACCTCATTTGGTTAGGGCATGTTGGGACTTGTCCCAATGATTGGAATGCCTTTAGATATAGATTTGTTGAATTACCTTAGATGTGCTTATATTGTTATTTCAATACTTTGGATATATATGATTTGTACAAAATTAATATTGTCCTAGAAAATTTGAAAACTGACTTCATAGCCAATTTATTGGCACAAGCCAAAGTTATAGTCATTCATGTTTAGTTTAGTATACCTTAGCCATTAGACAATCTTTTAATTATTAAAAGATAACATTATATCTAATTCCATTCATCATTCATAGACAATGTATTGTTAATCATATTATTTTTATAAGGCAGGAAATTCATTTAAGTATAATTTCATGGAATCATTAGTCAATTCTATTACATATTTTGGAAATAATGTTGTAGGCAAATTTATTGGCATAATCTTATCTTTCACTACACTTGAAATTTTAATCTTTGATTAACTTACAAGAACAATTTAATTTTTGGTTTGGGCAAGCTATGAAGCTATTTTGGCATTAATTCATGAACTATATTTGATTCTTTATGAAAGTTATAACTACTTATTCAATGCTATTACGTTCACAAGTTCGTGTGGATAGGGTATGTTGGGACTTGTCCCATTGATTGTCATACCTTATGTTATGAGGTCATTTATGTAGAGATTTGTATCACTTTGAATCTTTTGAATTAAGATTAGTATAACTTCGTAAATTTTGGGAGATAATATTTTGGACATAGTTTTGCTAGCCAATTTGTTGGCATAAACCAAACTTTCACATATGATGGTCGTTTAAACTTTATTTGTTGTAAGCGAACCTTTTTAAATTCGACTAACTTATAATTATCATTAAATGAACAGCATAGAACAGTAGACTCAACTTCATAAAAAACTCGTAACAACTTCATCTTTCTCGAACACAAAACTCAGCATTATCTCATTCCTTAATCCGTGTAACTAGTCACTCAATCATCCGAATCAAATCTATAGACCTTATTGATAATTAAAAAATCAAGAAATTATAAAATCATATAGCACCACATATCAACAACATGTTAAAGATTACATCTATATACTTAAAGAATCGAAAAAAGGAATAACTACGGAGATGGACGCTCAGTAGTATCATTGGGAAACAACCCTAATTTTGAAATTCATGAGTTTGAAACATTTGAAAAGCCTCTTGGAGAGATAATTCCATGATATAAACCACATACCTTAAGTAAAACTTAATCTACAAAGACCACCTTGAATGAAAACTTGGAGAAACCTTGAAGTGGCCTAGAACGTCTATAAATTTTCTGCCTCTTTCTTTCGTTTCTTTACCGTTGTATTCTCTGAGTGTTTTGATCGTGAGATTTAGGTTTAGGAAATTATATTTACTCATTCAACTAAGGCTTAAAAATTTAATTAATTAGGTAATTACTAAAAATCCCCTTCTAGATTGACAAGAACTAGGAAAACACAAAACCTAGTTAAATTTGAAATTTTACCGAAGAATTTCGTTTTGACCCCTTTAAATTAATTAATTAAATGACTAATTTAATGAATTAACGGACCTAGGGTAATAGTAAAAGCATCACTAAGTCATTCGAACCATAACTAACCTTTTTGGACCATGCTAGGTTAAGTACTAGGATGTTTCTTGAGTTATACTAGGTTAGTGTATGAATTTTGGTTTGACCCCTTTAATTTAATTAATTAAATGGATAATTTAATTAATTAAGTGACCTAGGATAATTAATAAAGTACCCTTAAGTCGTTATAAGCATAACTAACCCTTTAGACCATCCTAGGTTAGGTGCTAGGTTGTCTTTTTCTTGTCTTAACCGAAATCTGAAAATTGCTTTGTGATTTCGGTTTTATCCTCTTAAATTAATTAATTAATCTGATAAAAAAAATTAATAAATTAAGTAAAATAGGGTAATTACTAAAGTATCCCTAAGTTTTTAGGACCATAAACAACCCTTTGGACAATCCTAGGTTAGGTACTAGGTTGTCTTTTGCTTGCCTTAACCGAAATCTGGAAATTGCTTTGTGATTTAGGTTTTGTCCATTTAAATTAATTAATTAAGTTGATAAATTAATTAATTAAGTAACCTAGGGTAATTACTAAAGTACTCCTAAGTTTTTAGGACCATAACCAACATTTTGGACCATCCTAGGTTAGGTACTAGGTTGTCTCTTTAACTAGTTACTAGGTTAGTGTCACTCGGTTAAGTCTTAGGTTGTCGGGTGAACTAATTGGTGTATTTCGGTTGGTCCCAGGTTATTTAGTTAGTTATATCAGTATATTAGAGTTTAGAATAAGTCAGATAGATAGGCCCCACATGGATGAACCCATGTTCACGCCTGGCCCCTAACTACCTAACAAATTTTGGTTCGGGTGGTCCCCTTTTGGACAATTCTCCCCCATGTGCTTGCACATGGGCTTGCACATAGGTTGATTGTACTTCCCTAACTAACTAATATTTATGGTTCATTTGGGAATGTTTACTCATTGTTCCAGGGATCCTTATTATGTCCTTCGGCACTGCTTAATCTACATGATCATTTTAAATAATCATGTGCTATGGTATCTAACCTGTACACTTGGATGCCTTGTACCTACTTTGTGAGTTGAAGGGAAAAGCATTTTAGCCTAGGGTCTTTATTGCATCTACATTTCTTGAACAAGCTTGTTAATAATTAGAAAATTGGCTAACACCATTTTAATCCAATATTCTCTAATACGCCCCAATATTTTGCTTATTTGGGCGTTATATAGAAATTGGCTAATACCCCTTAGCCAATATTCTCTGCTATGCCCAATATTTCTCAATATTGGGCATTGGAAAGCCTATGTACCCCAAATATGCATTCTTAAAGACCTATTGGATTCTTCACTAGACATTTAATTTTTTGGAATGTTATATTATCCCCCGTTAGAAACATTCATCCTCGAATTACACTATACATCATTTTTAAAATAAAGAGGGTGATTTTCGAAAACACTTTAACATTCTTGAAACTTTACTCTTTGTGAATATCTGGTTCGCACTTACTATGGATGATGCATATTACTCAAAGCTTATCTGAAACTTCATATTTGAAATTGAGGAATTTCCTTCTCAATCACACTAAACTTAATGCACATCACAACTCATGCAACACAAAAAAATCATGTGTACCCTACATAAAAACAGCAACATAAATGCAAGCATGGACTCATTTTAACTCATATAGTGCAAGTATAAAATACACGATTATGGACTTACAACACCAAAATCAACTAATGCACTAAAATCTTAGAGTTTCTTAAAAAAACAGAGTTAAGAAGAGTATATCTAACCTAAAGAACTCAACAAGTGAGGGTAATAGGATCTCATATCGGCCTCGTCCTCCCATGTTGCTCCCTCAACAAGGTGGTTTGTCCATAACACCTTTACGAGTGCACCCTGCTTGTTCCTCACCTGTTTCACTTGGCAATCTAAAATTTCCACGGGAACCTCTTCGTAAGAAAGGTCCTTATCGAATACTAACCCCTTAGATAACATCTTGTTGGACTTAAGATTTGAAACTATTTGGCTTATTGGATTTGAACCACGCCCTTACCGTTTCAACGTTAACTCATTTGGCAACTGAAACCTTACTACCCTGTTTCGATAGTCTATGGTAGCATAACTCTTATGGAGCCAATCCATACACAAAATTTATCAAAATCAAGTATGGTTAGTATAATAAGACAAGCATGACGAACTTTATTGAGAATAGTTATTGGGTCATCTCTATATACTCTTTCATCTCTAATATTGTCTCCTCTTGCAAAGACCAGAACTTGAGTCTGGAACCTTAGACTACTCGGCCATCCCAACCTATATATTGTACCATACATGAGCCACATCCTTGAGCTGGAATGCAACCAACTCAACCTTATCCTCTTCATCAACACCCGTAGCCGGAATTATAAGCTACCATGAACTCACCTTCATGCAAACGGCCACACTTACCGCACAATCCAACAGCTTGGGCTTGAGGAGGATCTTGGTTTCCCCAAACAGCTTCTTCTCCAACTATCCTGCCTACGTTTCTTATTGTGTTCACGCATACACAAGAAGGAAATTAGACCCTAGAATGACAAAAAATGTCACAGGTCTAGATGGCACAATAAAGAGTAGAAGAAGGGAGATTTCCTAACATCACAAAGTCTCTAAGTCATGGTTGTGGTGCGCTTCACAACCATAAGTTAGAAACTATGTAGCGTGCTTATTTTGAGCTTTAGTTCCTAGGTAATTTAACCTCATTCTCTGATACCAAGTTTGTCACGAACGGGATTCTAGAATCTGAATTGCAACCGGCATCGTTGACCTCTCAGAGGTCGCAGACAAGCCTTTTCTTGCATTCATCACATTCTTATGGTTAATTTTAGCGGAAAATTTAAAACTTTTTAAAACGTATGAAGTATGTATAGACATCATATAGTTATTACATAGTTACATCATATACTAAGCTCAAAGTAAAGAACAACCATCTAACATAAAGAATCAATTTGAAACAATGCATCAAGATAACATAATAGTTTGCCAAATACGACCTTATTAGAAAGCTTCAAAATGAAACTATGAAAGAAACACTAGGTACAATCTCCACTAGCTATGTCTACTACTATGCTAGACTAAAACTGTAGCATCCTCAAAATCAAGAGGACCTACCAAATAGTCGAGAGAACGTTGATGTCCAAACCGCTGCAATGAGTTTTCAATCTGCTCTCTGACCTGCACCTTTAAAATAGTAAATTTTATAGGGTTAGTACACCACTTGTAATAAGTATAGGTATATGCACACATACAGATATGGCTAAGCATGATCAAGGAAAGCTCTTCCTAAACAACATGTCATTTTCTGAAAGTATAGTCGCTAGACTTTCCTAAATCGTTAGTTGTGAATTTTGGTATGAATATGATGCATTTTATTGCATTCAAAGCACACAACTCATTAAATATATGATTAGAATACATTAGAATCATCAACATATTTTAAGAATAACTCAGGCGAAGATTTGAAATTGTAGTATCCCCTATTCTGAGAGCTTTATTCATGACACTTCGTTTATTTTTCAATCTTTTTCTTCTTCTTGTTGTGCAGGTCAATAATTCCTTTGGTCCTATTTTACTAACAATTCCAATGATTCATTGTATTTCCATACATACAATGAATCACGTAAGTAATCCAAGGACTAAGGAATGAGTTCACCATCCTTACAATGAGTCATTCATGACATTATGTATTCATTAACACTTCATAACACAGTGTCTATTGGCTATGCCACTTATTTCATCATTTTCATATTAGGGAAGTTATGAAGGTCTGATTTGCTATTATGTTTCTGGTCCCCTTTATTGGCATCATATAAGGATTCATTGTAAGCCAATCTTATTTGGCTTTGCCCATTATTTCCTGAAACTTTATTGGTATAGATATTGGCAATTGATATTGTGAAGCTCTTACTTTCATAGATCACTTTTAACATGCGTTCCATCATCTTTGTTTTTTGATTTCTTAGAGACATATTTAGAAGTAAGGTCATGCGAACTAACATGAAATCCAAAGTCTTACCCACACCGAAAAGAGGCAATTCACCGGTTAAAATGAATCTAGATCACGTGAGCTACTCATCAAATCCAATGTCTATCCCACATCAAAAGGGGTGATTACCGGCTAAAGTGAATCCATCTCAAGTGAGTACCCCACACCGAAAGGGGTGGCTCACTGCTATAGTGAACCAAGAACATCTTTTTGAGAATTAACCGACATAGATCATGTGAGTTAAACATGAAATCCAGTGTCTACCCCACACTGAAAAGGGTTGGTATCCTAGTCTCCTGAGACTTACACATGCAAGCACATTCTCATAACTATTCTATCGGTGTTTTTCTCACTTTTATTATCTTTTTATCTTTTAGAGTTGACTCAAACATTATGGAAGCTGGCTTCTAGATTGAGATTTACTTACTCTATTGATGACTTGTCATCCTTTTATTTACATTTATAAAATGTAAATTATCCTTACATAACATCTTTGATGTTAATGAGATTTGTCTCACACGTTTGAACGCCTTCATTCGTGAGTATTTTTAATATTGTTTCTTAGGTGTAAGTGAGGCTTGTCTCACTTCTTTTAACACCTCATTATGGACTCTCTATTAACTTAGACATCATTAGTCATGTTATTACTCAAGTTACTTTCTTACTTTGTTTGATAGCTTCATATCATCGTTTATGGATGATGAGAACTTCATTCAATGAATTACATATGTTCGTAGTTCATTTGGTTAGGGCATGTTGGGACTTGTCCAAATGATTGGCATGCCTTTAGATATGGATTTATTGAATTACCTTATATGTGCTTATATTGTCATTTCAATACTTTGGTTATATATGATTTTAACAAAATTAGTATTAGCCTAGAAATTTTGAAAACTGACTTCATAGACAATTTATTGGCACAAGCCAAATTTACAGTTATTCATAGCCATTCTCACTCTTATACAGTGTATTGTTAGCCATTTTGTTGTAATAATGCAGCCAATTCATTCAAGTATAATTTCATGGAATCATTAGTGTATTCTATTCCATATTTTGGAAATAATGTTGTTGGCTAATTTATTGGCAAAAGCCAAACTTTCACTACACTTGAACTTTTAATCTTTGATTAACTTACAAGAACAATTGAATGCTTGGTTTTTCCAAGCTATGAAGTTATTTTGGCATTATAGATTCATGAACTAGCTTTGATTCTTTATTAAAGTTATAACTACTTATTCAATGCTATTACGTTCACAAATTCGTGTGGATAGGGTATGTTGGGACTTGTCCCATTGATTGGCATACCCTATGTAATGAGTTTATTGATGTAGAGATTGGTATCACTTTGCATCTTTTGAATTAAGATTAGTATAACTTCACACATTTTGGGACATAATATTTTGGACATAGTTTTGCTAGCCAATTTGTTGGCATAAACCAAAGTTTCACATATGGTGGTCATTTAAACTTCATTTGTTGTAAGCCAACCTTCTTTTAGTCAATTAACTTATAATTATCATTCAATTAACAGCTTATAATGGTAGACTCAACTTCATAAAAAACTCATAACAACTTCATCTTTCTTGAACACAAAACTCAGCATTATGTCATTCCTTAATCCATGTAACTAATCACTCAATCATTCGAATTCAATCTATAGACCTCATTAATCATTAACGAATCATGAACTTATAAAATCATTTATCACCACATACCAACAATATGTTCAATATTACATTTATATACTTAAAGAATCGAAAACAAGGATAACTAGGGAGATGGACGTTCAACAATATCATTGTGAAATAACCCTAATTTCAAATTTAATGAGTTTGAAACGTTTGAAAAGCCTCTTCGAGAGAGAATTCCATGATATTAAACCCATTCCATAAGTAGAAACTAATCTACGAAGAACACGTTGAACAAAAACTTGGAGAAACCTTTAAATCGCTTAGAACATCTATGAACTTTCTTTCTCTTTCTTTCGTTTGTTTTAGCATTGTGTTCTCTGAGTGTTTTGATCGTGAGTTTTAGGTTTAGGAACTGATATTGACTCATTAAACTAATATTTAATAAGTTAATTCAATAAATATATTAATTAATTACTGAAAAGCTTAACCTAGATTGACTAGAACTAGGAAAACACAACACTTACTCAATTCTGAAATTTTTCCTAATTTCGTTTTAACCCATTTAAATTAATTAACTAAATATATTATATAATTAATTAAGTAACCTAGGGTAATTAATAAAGTATCCCTAAGTCATTACCATAACTAACCCTTTTGGACCATCCTGGTTAAGTACTAGGATGTTTCTTGAGATATATTTTCTAGGTTAGTGTAAGAATTTCAGTTTGACCACTTTAATTTAATTAATTTAATATATATTTAATTAATTAAGTTACCTAGGGTAAATACTTAAGTATCCTTAATTCTTTATAATCATAACTAACTCTTTGGACCATCCTAGATAAGGTACTAGGTTGTCTTTTTCTTATTTTAACCGAAACGTGGAAATTGCTTTGTGATTAAAGTTTATTCCTTTTAAATTAATTAATTAATCTGATAAATTAATTAATTAAGTAACATAGTGTAATTACTAAAGTATCCCTAAGTTGTTAGGACCATATCCAACCCTTTAGACAATCCTAGGTTACGTACTAGGTTGTCTTTTAATTGCCTTAACCGAAATCTGGAAATTGCTTTGTGATTTCAGTTTTTGTAAATTTAAATTAATTAATTAAGCTTATAAATTAATTAATTAAGTAACCTAGTATAATTACTAAAGTATCCCTAAGTTGTTAGGACCATAACCATTCTTTTGGACCATCCTAGGTTAGGTACTAGGTTGTCTCTTTAACTAATTGCTAGGTTAGTGTTACCCGGTTAAGTCTTAGGTTGTCGGATTCACTAATTAGTTTATTTCGGTTGTTCCTAGGTTATTTAGTTAGTAAGGTCAGTAGTTAGGTTTTAGTATTAGTTAGAGATATAGGCCCCACATAGGTGAACCCATGTGCACGCCTGCCCTCGAACTACCCTAACTAATTTCAGTTAGGGTGGTCCCCTCTTGGACGATTCTCCCCCATGTGCTTGCACATGGGTTGCTTGTACTTTCCTAACTAACTATTATTTATGCGTTCATTTTGGAATGTTCATTATTGTTCCAAGGATCCCACTATGTCTGGGCACTACTTAATATACATTTGGAATCATTTTAAATATCATGTGCTAAGTACCTACGCTTGACTTATGGATGCCTATACCTATTTGTGAGTTAAAGAAAAAAGGCATTTGACCCTAGGGTATTTATTGAATGGTAATTTCTTGAACAAAGCTTGTTAATACTTAGAACTTTGCCAAAACACCCCTTCTAAAGACAAATATTCTCTAATATGCCCCAATATGGCTTTATTTGCGGCCAATATATAGAAATTTTCTAATACCCCTTACCAATATTCTATACTAATGCCCAATATCAATATTGGGCATTGGGATGCTTATGTACCCCCCCCCCCAATAGGCATTCTTAAAGACCTATTGGTCTCTTCACTAGACATGTAATTTTCCGGAATGTTACAGTTTCCCCATAGGATCTAGCAAGTGATATAACCTAATACGCTAGAATTATACTCATGTATTACCTTGTCAAGTAAGCCACCTTGTTTTGGTGAGAGGGGAAGACATCAAATTCCATGTTTGACTTACATGGTCTTATTGTCGGTTTAGGCTATAGTTTCCCTAAAGTAAAATGGACAATGGAATTATAGTAAGGACCCTAAATAGAATAACTTCATGGTGTTCCTTAGTGTAGGTTGAGGTATGGGACTTCACCTATGCATTACACAAGTGACATTTGATGGAGTCCTAGAAGCGTTTTCTGTGCATTATGCTATGTTATGGTTCTCCTTGCATGAACATTGTGTTAGGTGTTTACATGATTGAGATGATATGCTTGACATTAAGTTCTAATATGAAAATGTGATTAAGGACCTATATTAAAGTGTATGTTGGTTTCCTATAGTATTGTGTTTGGTACATAAAGGATATGTTAAGTCTTGTGCTCTCATGATAGGTCTACTAAGTATGTATGAGGTTTTTGGGCTTTACATATACATTGCACTTCAAGATTTAGATTGGGATTATGATTAAGGTTTCATAAGGTCCTTTATAAAGAAATATAAGTATATATGCATAATGACAAGAGTTTACTGTATTGTTCTTATGTCTTGGCCTAAGTGTGTCTTTCATTTATTATACTTCTATAAGGGTATGTGTTGGCTTATATGAGTTGTATGAATGATTTTTTGTGGCCTTAAGGTGATGAATTGCACCAAGTATCACAAGAGGGTTACTTGGGAGATTTAGAAGTTAAAAGAAAGATGTTCATTGTTAAAGAAAAATGCTTGGATAAAGAAAAGAGCTACTGTAAAGGTGACCGTTAAATGTTCCTTTAAATTCTAAAATGTGATTTTTAATAGATGTTTGGCATTTAAATATGTTTCTATATTAAGTATGTAAATGAGATGGAAGTTCTTGTATTAAAGGTTTGTTTATGAAGATTTACTCGAAGAGGAATGAAAATATGATTCAAGAAATGTCCCTTTAAAAATGCATGTTTTTGCATGGGTTGACATACTTGTGCATTATTTGTACTAACTCCATTCTTATCTACGTTACATCTAAAGTGTAGGTTATGGATGCTTAAAGGAGTAAAGTAAAAACACCTTGAAAAATTTAAGGACTCCGGAAAATCTTACATAGTGCGTAAAGTCCCTAAACATGTTTCGAGTCCATTTTAAGAAATAGGTCATTTAGAAGGTTTGAGAAACAAAATGTCCGGGAAGTTGGTTTTTAAAGAGATGGTAGTCTGTTTCGCCTTTGTACTTACTTATAGGAGTTAGAAATGTAAGAAAATGGGTGGAAGGTAGCTATTGGGTGTTTGAGTTGTTTCATGATTGGAACGTCTTGGTACGACTCCCCAAGGACCAACCAAGAGACCTCGAGTAGAACCCATGTAGTTTGATGCAACAATACATGTCAATGTGCATCGACGGGGCAAACGACGGTTCGTGAGTGGATCGACGGGGCATCGAGGTCCACCGTCGTCCCACACATTGAAAGATTTGTGAAGGCTCTTGTTTGCCTAGCTACTGTTAGACTCGACGGAAAGGGACGACGGGGCGTCAAGGACACCGTCATCCTATACTTAGAAAAAATTTGAGGAAGCCTCGCCTGCAAATTCTCTAATAGAGACGACGGAAGTGCAGGATGGAGGGAGGGTGTCTGTCGACCCACCGACTGACCATCAACGGGGTCTCGTCAATGAGGGTCAAATTTCACTAATGGATTTTAAGAGTTCATTGAAAATTATTTAAACGGTTTAGGGGTAGTCAGTGATAAGGGAAAAACTAATTAGTTAATTAAGCCCCTCTATAAATACCCTAAACCCTCATTAACCTAAGGCCAACTCTCAACATAAACTCGATCGTCATTCTCTCTGATTTATGCTCTACAAAAAAGCCACCATTGAAGGCTTAGCAAGAAAACTAGGTTTGGGGCTGTGAAAGTGTGGATTCTTCATTTAATATTTGATAAACATTAAGTATAGAGGTTCGATTCACCTTGAGATCCCTTTCTTCAAAGGGTTCCTTGAAAATGGATTCCAAAAAGTTGAGTTTTCTTATGGTTTCATTCAATTACGAAAAATACGAAGTTATGGATTGAGTATTAGGAATTCTTAGGGTTAGATGAGTTGATTTAAATATGTAATTCAACTTTTTATGATAATTATTGATGTTGTACTAAAATTGAGTAGTTGATTGATTACTATCCTATGTGCGTATATGGTTTGAATTAAGATGAATGGTAGGACATCATGCTAGTTTCTTTAGATGTAATTTAGGTTATGAATTGTAATGTGAAAATTAGCCTATGTATCTTGGTCTCAGGTTGTGATCTAAAGATTGATTTGTGTTATAGAGATTGGCAGATTGGCATTGTTAGATTTATTAATATCAATGCGCTATAAGTTCACACAAGTTGGGTTGAGGTACAAGTTGATGGTAAGACATTGATGATAGATATGAGGAAGTACTTGGGTCGGTCTTAGTAGCTTACTTCCATTGTGATTAATTGATTTAGCTATGATATTAGTTGGAGGATGCTTATATTAAGATTATAGTGTGGTATGATGTTGAATGAATGTATTGACTATGTTATGAGATAGATTAAGTGTATGTGGTATAAGGATGGTGAAAATATCATGTGCCTTAAGATGTTATGAAATGTAGAGTGTTAACCTCACTATATTGGATGTGATAAAAGAGACTAACACGCATACATCTTATTTGGCTATTGATGATGATATTATACAAGGGTTAGGACCCTATGACCTACTAAGTGACGATTCCACAAGACTAAAGGCATTTCAATAAAAGACCTAGTTTTAGCACCGAGTGAGCTGGTATGTGAGGTGGGTGGACATCTCTTATATAAGGAAGGTAGGGTTACTACGGTCCTCCCGGGGTGGAAACCTTATGACCCAAGGTGGTTGTAGAGTTGATATTTCCGTGATTTATTCTCTAGACCATAAACTAGTTGGCCACCATGGATCCTAGTAGGTGTTATCCACCAGATAATCTATGTTTCTGTTATATTCTACACTTGGCCGGGTCGACCACTTCTATTGGAATGTGAGGTTCATTGACACCGAATTCCACATCTATGTCGTCTTATGGTCGGTTAAGGTAAGAGTTCCCGATACTAAAATGAATTGAATGAAGTGTAGACAATTGAAGTGACTGAGTTGTTTGACTTTATTCTTAGGTAGGGGTATGGGACCTACCCATGTTTGAGCTTATTTGCCTTGATAGAAGCTTTGAGACGTTAATTAATATGTATATAAATGATTTGATATAAGTAATTAATTAATGTTGAAAAGAAGCTATGAATCGAAATTTGTTATCATTGTTAAAGAAGAATAAATATTGATATGGAAGACTATAACTATGTGAAGTGAATTGCCAAATTATGATCTGTGGTGGTGAATTTAATTACGTAGGTTATGGGGCTTGCTCGGTCATTGCACTTGATGGCTTCAAGGGAGCATGAGTGTTGGTTTGCTTTGCCTATGTACGTGTTTTAATCTATTCATGGTTTTGTAATACATTACGTGATGATAAGAGTTTACCTGAGATTATGGGTTTTGGTTAAGTATGATGACGTGCATATGGTATAATTAATTTGTTTAGTATTTCAGAGGATTGGCTAAACAACATGTTTAACCTAATGTCCCTGTCTAGATACTTTGTGGTATTGTGCATATTAGGCGTATATTTAGTACAGTGGAAGTACAACACACCAATTTTTTTTCTTGTCCCATTTTTTTTTTTTTTCCCAAAACATTTAGGTTCCGGTTCGTGAAGGTGATTTGAAGTGATTTGAAGGAAGACTTGGACATTCTATGTCCAAGGGTAGGTCCTCATTTTCCTGAGGACGATGCCAATATTCTCTTTGCGAAGTTACTTTGAGTATACTAATAACTTTTGTATGGACTTTATTTCTATTTGATTACAACAGTTTGGAGATAAAGCCTATATGGCGGCGCTTACTTTTATGATGATAGGGATATGAACCATGTTATTGTCCTGGTTTGATTTGGTTATGAGATGAGACGGATTTCTAACTCTATTTCTTTTACTATACAAGTGTGTGAATTAAAAGTAGGAAGACTATGAATCTTTCTTATACGAACGAGTCTATGTATATCGATATTAGTATGATTATGTTTATCTTAGAGGATATGTAAACCTTCGATTAGAAGTAGTTAACCGTTTTAAATTCTTCATATTTTAATGGTGAATGCAATGAGTATATACTGAGAGGTGTCTTAGTCCTCACAGAGGACAACGACGCCGAGGATACGCCTAGGGGGTAGGTAATAGATTGTGACAAAACTTTTAATCAAGATGAGATTGAAATACTTGATTTTGACCAGTCTACTCTCAAACCAGTCTATGTAGGTTGTATCATAATGTGAAGAGAGCCAGCACTTATGAGTCGAACATATGATGCTTAGAATCACCTCTCTTTCTTGAAATCTTAATAGTGGCCAATAGAGTATACTATGTTGCTATGGGTTTGTCTTACAATGAGAAGTTCGGACTTAGCCTCTCACCACTCAAGATGTGGATTCATTAGTGGCATGTACAATGGATAATAGCCCACTTCAAGGTGGGCAGTTGACTGGAAGATCTTCAAGAGGGATTTCATTGATCAGTTCTTCCTAGAGAGACGAGAGAAAGCTTAAGTTGTGGATTTCATCAACCTCTCCAAAGAAGGTTGAGTGTTCATGATTAATCTTTGAAGTTAATTTCAATTAGCTAAATTGCTCCTTCATGGTCTCTGGTTCCTAGAGATGAGATTTGAGTCGATGGATGGGTGTTTCATATGACTTACAAGAAGAAGTTTGTCATTCGGCAATGTTACACGACAACAGAATATGGTCGTCTTATGGTTCCTGATAAAGTATTGAGGAGGCCTAGACCAAAAAATAAGGATAGGGATTCAAAAAAGGACAAGGTTCTGTTGAGGGAGGGAGCTAACCAGAGCTAGGTTGGATTCAAGAGAAGCTAGATTCAAGAAGAGGATCTCAATCAAGTTCATCAAAATTTCCCAAGCCTAGGGGAGAGGTCCCCTAGGCCGAGATCTCAAAAAGGGAAGACGTTTGAAATTCGTATATAATGAGAAGCCACCTTGCAAGGAATGTTGAATGACGCACTTGGGTTCTTGCATCCTTGGGTAGGACAAATGCTTTGGTTGGGAAAGATCGGTCACAAAGGGCGAGATTGTCTAACCTAGGGGAAATAGAAGGGGTGGACAGCCAAGTGGTTCTATGATGCTCCCAAAAAAGAGCCGCTTTTATGCTTTTTATAGAGATGGACCAAGAGGCCCTCTCCCGATGTGGTGTGAAAGTGTATCTTACGAATCTTTGCTATTGATTGTTGTATGCTTTCTTGATCCGGATTACAATTGTCTTTACTCCTTAGTAGATAAAAGTTTGATACTTAAACGAGGTTTTGAATTGACCTTTTGTGGGTATTTACTCCGGGGGTCGAGTCAATTTATAACAAAAAAAAGAGTCTACCAAATTGTCCTACTTATTGTCTAATAGAGTTTTATGTAGATCTCGTTGGAACTAAATATTGCTGATTTTGATGTCAGTTTGGGACTGGAATGTTTGTGCTAGTTTTCCTTCTATGATGGAGGACTAAGACTTGTGAGAGTTTAGTTTCCAAAGAACACGTTATGAGTGGAATGGCGGGAATATATTCGTAGAGGTCGCTTCAATCCTTGTCTAAAAAACATGCAAAAATGATCTCAAAGGATGTTTTTATCACATGGTAAGAGTCCAGAATTGGATTCAGAAATTTCCCAATTGGTCGATTCCAATGGTTAGTGAATTTCTGGAAGTTTTTTCTAATGACATTCCCATTTATTTCTCCAAAATGGGAAATGATGTGTTGGGGTATCGATTTCTACGAAAGAACCCTAATCTTTCCTACTATCGAATGGTATGGACAAATTGAGGAGTTTAAAGGCAAAAAACTTTAAACATTTGACTCACAAGGGTTTATAAGGCTAGCATTTCTCAATGGGGGCTCGGTCTTGTCGGAAGAGAAATATGGGTGCTTGAGAATTTGTAATGATTACAACCAAATTAACAAAGGGACTATTAGAAAACAAGTATCCCTTCCACGGATTATGATTTATTGACCAACTAAGGTGCAAGCTATCTCTCCAAAATAATTGAGGTCAGGGTATCACCAGCTAAGGGTGAGAAATGAAGATATTCCAAAGATAGCTTTTTGAAGTCGATATGGACACTATGAGTTCGTGGTTATGTCATTTGGCCTCATAAATGCTTCGGCGGCGTATATAGACCTAATAAATAGGGTATTTTGAGACTATCTTGATTCATTCATCATTGTGTTTATTGATGATATCTTGGTGTATTCGACGAATGAGGTTGATCACATGGGTCATTTAAGGATAGTATTCCAAACCCTTAAAGAGCATCAATTGTTCGCCAAATATAGCAAATGTGAGTTTTGGTTGAGGTCGGTGTCGTTTCTTGGGCACATCATCTCTAGAGCGGGAGTTGAGGTAGACCCAAGGAAGACAGATGCGGTGAAAAATGGGACTAAACGTTTGACTCCAACAGATATTAGGAGTTTCTTGGGTCTAGCAGGATATTATTTAAGGTTTTTGGTGGGCTTTCCATCCATAGCATCTCCTTTGACCACATTGACTCAAAAGTATAAAAAGTTTGAGTGGTCAGAGGCTTGTGAGAAGAGCTTTTAATTATTGAAAGATAGGCTTACTTCCGCTTTGGTGTTCACTTTACCAGAAGGTTCTCTATAGTTCGTTGTGTATTGTGATGTATCCCGCATAGGTTTGGTATGTGTGCTTATGAATAATAGGAAGGTGATTGCCTATGCTTCAAGGAAACTAAAGGTACAAGAGAAGAATTACCCCACTCATGAACTTGAATTAGCGGCGATGGTGTTTGCATTAAAAATTTGGAGGCATTATCTTCATGGGGTTCATGTGGATGTATTGATCGATCATAACAGTCTCCAATATTTTTACCCAAAAGGAGTTAAATCTCCGAGAAAGAAGGTGGCTCGAGTTGTTGAAAGATTATGATATGAGTGTCCTTTATCACCCTGGCACGGCTAATTTAGTTATGGATGCCCTAAGTCAGATGACTATGGGTAGTGTATCCCATCTTGATGAAGCCAAAAAATACGTAGCAAGGGAAGTACATAGGTTGGCTAGGTTGGGGGTGAAGTTGGAAAGTTCTATGAATGGGGGTGTCGTAGTTCATCATAACTCCTAGTCATGGTAAGTGGTTGAGGTGAAGTCGAAACAACACCTTGACTTAGCCTTGACGGAGTTCAAAGAATCATTTCATATCAAGTTGAATGAGTTTTTCTCCTTAGGGGGGATGGTGTGTAAAGATATGAAGGGAGATTATGTGTTCTCGTTGTTGATGGTTTGAGGGATCGAATCCTTAAAGAAGCCGATGGATCACACTACTCCATTCATCCGGGTTTGACTAAGATGTACCATGATCTTCTGTAGGTATATTGGTGGGAAGGCTTGAAGAAGGACATAGCGGAATTTGTTTCTAAGTATCCAAATTTCCACCAAGTGAAGGCGGAACAACAAAAGCCGGGTGTCTTACTACAAGACATCCAAATTCCTACTTTGAAGTGGGAAGACATTAATATGGACTTTGTAGTAGGTTTGCCTCGGAATCAAAATTCATATGATTCTATATGGGTGATTGTGGAAAGATTAACTAAGTCCACTCATTTTATTCCTGTCAAGTCCACATATTTGGCGGAAGATTATGCAATGATCTTGATAGATGAGATTCTGTGTCGCCATGGTATTTTGTTGTCCATCATTTCGGATTGGGGTGCACAATTTACATCTAGATTTTGGAGGTCATTCCAAGAAGGTTTGAGAAACTAGGGTAAAATTGAGTACCTCTTTTAATCCTCAAACGGATGGTCAAGTGGAACGCACTGTTCAAACCCTTGAGGATATGCTTAGAGCTTGAATTATTGATTTTAAAGGAAGTTGGGATAAGCATTTGCCGTTGGTGGAGTTTGCTTATGAAAATATCTTTCATATATACATCTCCATGGCTCCATATCAAGCCTTGTATGGTAGGAGGTGTAGGTCTCCTATAGGGTGGTTCGGAGTTGGTGAGCCATTGATTCTTGGTACCGACTTAATTTATAAGACTTTGGAAAAAGTTCATATCATAAGGAACATGTTGCAAATGGCCTATAGTCGGCAAAACTCTTATGCCGATAATAGCAGAAGGGATTTGGAGTTTGAAGAAGGTAATAAAGTGTATTTGAAAATTTCACTAATAAAAGGAGTGGTTATGTGTGGAAATAAGGGAAATTGAGTCCTCACTATGTGGTCCCTATGAAATTTTGCAAAAGGTTTGTAAGGTTGCCTGTGAATTGAAATTTCCTAATGAATTGGCTTCGGTTCATACGATTTTTCATTTTTCAATTTTAAAAAAATGTATCGGTAATCCCGAGTCCATTCTTCCTATTGAGGGTCTTGGTGTCAAGTATAACCTCTCTTATGAGGAAGTCTTGGTTCAAATTCTTGATAGGAAAGTCAAGAAGTTGAGGAATAAAGAGGTGGTTTCCATAAAAGTGTTGTGGAAAAATCAATTAGTTGAGGGTGCTACATGGGAGGCCGAGGCCGTTATGAAATCCCATTACCCTCATGTTTTTGAGAATTAAGGTTATCCATTCTTTTTAATTATATAATTATGACAAAGGTTTGTGTTTCTTGATTTTTGGGTGAAATGTTGCAAAAATGATATTTTTTGAAAACCTCATAGGAAGTCTTATAGTGAAGTCACTGTAGTATTGCTATTAAAAACTTGAAATCTTGATTTTGCTTGCTTTGAATTCTGTTGTGCATTTTGATATGGTGAGTCTTCATGAAATGATAGGTAGCATGTTTTTGAGTTGAACTTTGTGCTAATTGACACATATTATGTATGTTGAGCTCATAAATGTTGTGAGAAGGAAATGTCTCATGATGAAGTGTTTTGAGCCTTAGGTGTGCTAATATGAGTTTTGATTTTTGCTTTGTTGAGATGATATGATTTATGTTAAATTGAAATTGTTGACTGGTTGGGTTGCTAGTCTTGGGTCTATTCCTTCATTTAAAAGAGTTTTAGTGTAATTCTGGGACGAATGTTCCTAAAGGAGGGATAATGTAACACCTTAAAAATCCAAGACTCATGGAAAAGCCTAACATAGGTGTCGTAAAGTCTACACACTGTTTCTAAGTCCATTATTAATGAATATAGGTCATTTAGAAGGTTTAAAAACCAAAATATCCGGGAAGTTGGTTTAAAGAGATGTTAGTGTGCCTTAGCCTTTTTACTAACTTTTAGGAGTCAGAAATGTATGAAAATGGGTGGAAAGGTATCTATTGGGTGTTTGAGTTGTTTCATGATTGGAACGTCTGGATATGACTCCCCAAGGACCAACAAAGGACCCTCGAGGAGAACCCCTACAGTTTGATGCAGCATACCTTGCAGTGTTCATCAACTAGGAAGAAGACGGTCCTTAAGTGACCCTAAAAGGCGTTGAAGGCCACCGTCGTCCCACACTTAAAAAGATTTTTGAAGGCCCTTGTTTGCCTAGCTACTGTTACACTCGACAAAAAGGGACAACAGGTCGTCATTGGTTCAACGGGGCAAAAAGACCACCGTCATATCATACTTATAAAAAATTGGAGGAAGCCTTGCCTGCAAAGTCTCTGATAGAAACGATGGAAGTGTAGGACGGAGGGGGGTGTACGTTGACCCACCGACGAACCGTCGACAGGATCTCGTCGGTGTGGGTCAAATTTCACTTATGGATTTTAATGATTTCATTTAAATTAATTAAATGGTTTAGGGGTTAGTTAGTGATTTAAGGGAAACTAATTAAGTTAATTAAGCCCCTCTTTAAATACCCTTAACCCTCATTAACCTAAGGCCAACTCTCAAAATAAAGTCTCTTCATTCTCTCTTATTTCTGTCTCTACAAGAAGCCACCGTTGAAGGCTAGCAAGAACTAGGGTTTGGGGGATGAAAAAGTGTGGATTCTTCATTTTATTGTTGATAAACATTAAGGTATGGGTTCGATTCACCTTTGAGATCCTTTCGTCAAAGGGTTCCTTCAAAATGGATTACAAAAAGTTGAGTTTTCTTATGGTTTCATTCAATTACGAAATTAAAGTTATGGATTGAGTTATTAGTGAATTCTTAGGGTTATATTGAGTAGATTTACATGTAATACAACTTTTTTTATGATAAATATTGATGGTTTGGTCAAATTGAAGAACATGGTCCGCATTCCCTAACCCTAGGTAGTGATCTTGACATATGTTGTATGTTGATCATTAAATTGAGTTGGTAGTTGATTAGATTACTATCCTATGGTGCTATTATGGTTGAATTAAGATGAATTGTAGGACTATCATGCTATTTCTTTAGATGTAATTTAGGTTATGAATAGTAATGTGAAATTAGCCTATGTATCTTGTCTCAGGTTGTTATCTAAAGCTGATTTGTGTTATAAAGATACGATTGTCCTTGTTATTTTATTGATTATGAATGCGCTATGATGTTTCGCCCCAAGTTGGGTTTAGTTACAGGTTGATGGTAAGACCTTGATGATAGACTATGAGGAAGACTTGGTAAGTCTTAGAATCTCTTTCTTTACTTCCAATTATGATTAATTGTTATTAAGCTATGATATTATGTTGGAGTATGCCTTATATTAAGACTATAGGGTGGTATGAATTTAAATGTATTGACTATGTTGTGACGTAGATTAAGGTGTATGTACTATAAGGATGGTGAAAAAACTATCAATGTGCCTTAATATATTATGAAATGCTAAAGTGTTAACCTCACTTATATGGATTGTGATGAAAGGACTCACACTCATACAATTCTTATTGAGATATTGATGATGATTATTATACAAGGGTTAGACCCTATGACCTAAACTAAGTTATGAATACAACAAGACTAAATGCATTTCAATAACGGGACCTAGTTTAGCACCGAGTGAGCTTGTATGTGAGGGGGTGACATCTTCTTATATAAGGAAGGTAGGGTTCACTACGGTCCTCACGGGGTGGATAGACTTTTGACCCAACGTAGGGTGTAGAGTTGATCCTCAAGCTCCATAAATTATGTTGCCACCATTGGATCCTAGCTAGTGGATCCACCTAGATATCTTTGTTTTTGTTATATTCTACTTTGGCCGGTAGAGCACCTTCCATCGGTGTGAGGTTTCATGACACCAAATTCCACATTAGCTCATGTGGTCTATGTCGGTTAAGGCAAGAGTTCCCTGAACTAAAATGAATGAATGAAGTGTAGGATAATTGAAGTGGCTTGAGTGGTTTGACTTTAGCTTAGGTAGGGGTATGGGACTCTACCCATGCCTTGCACTAGTTTGCCTTGATAGAAGCTTTGAGAAGTTAATAATATGTATATAAATGACGATATAATGTAATTAATTTATATGTTGAATAAGATGCTTATGAATATGAAACTTGTTATCATTGTTAAAGAAAGAATAATATATGAGATTAAAGACTATGCTATGTGAAGTGAATTTCAAATTATGATCTTTGGTGGGTTAATTGATTAACTAGGGTTATTGGGGCTTTGCTTGGTCATTGCACTTATGGCTTCATAAGCATAATAGTTGATCGGTTTGTTTTGTTATTTACGTGGTTTACTCTTATTCATGTTTGTAATACTATAACGTGATGATAGAGTTACATGAGATTATGGGTTTAAGTATGATGACGTGCACATGGTATAATTAATTCGTTTAGTATGTTCAAAGGATTGTCTTAAATAACATAATTTCATTAATGTCCCTTTCTAGCATACTTTGTTGGTATTTGTGCATATGGTCTCATACTTAGTACATGTGGCGTACTAACACCATTTTCTCCCTTTTTCCCAAACATTTTAGGTTCCGGTCGTTGAAGTTGATTTGAGGTGATTTGAAGGAAGACTTGGACATTCTATCATCCAAGTGGTAGGTCCTCATTTTCCCCGAGGACGATGCCAATATTCTCTTTGCGAAGTTACTTAGTTACTACAACTTTTGTATTGACTCTATTTCCTATTTGAGACAAAGTTGTATAAAGCCTATATGCAGCTTACTTTTATTGATGTAGGGCTATGAACAATGTTATTGTCCTTTATTAGATTGTTTATGAGAAGAGACAGATTTATAACTCTATATCTTTACTATATAAGTGTGTGAAATAAAAGTAGAAGACTATGAAATCTTCTTATACGAATGAGTCTATGTATACTGTTGTTATTAGATATGTGTATCTAGAGGTTATGTAAACCTCACAGATTAGAAGTAGTTGAAAAAAGTTTTAAATTTCTTCCTATTTTTCTGGAGATGCAATGATTGTAATATGAGTGGCTCGGTATTTAGTCCTCCCAAAAGAGGACCACGGACCCCGGCTACGCTAGGGGGGTACACAGGACTGGGCCAAACTTGGAATCAAGAATGAGGTTGAATATATTTTTTGAGGTTCTCTCTAACCATGTGCGCGCGCAGGTTGTATTCATTATGTGAAGTGCGCCCACACACCTATGAGGTCTAGGAACCTGTATGAGCCTTAGGAAATATCCTTTTTAGGACAACTATATGTGCCAAAAGGGTCATAATTATGGTATGCTTTTGCATCAAGAATATTGTGTGTGCTTATAGGAAGACCCTGAACAACTCAAAGAAATGTATCTCGAAACGTAGGGGAAGTTATTATAATCGTGGAGCTCCTCCCATGATCAAGAAGTCCCGCCACTAGAGGGCCCATTAAGAAGTTGATCAAAGCACCACGGCTAACCCATCCACCTATGACTGAGCGCGGAGATGCGGGTTGTTCTTGCTCAAGTCCAAAGCCATGACTAACAAGCACAAGACGCAAGGTTCAAGCTCAACTACTGGACTGACCCACAAGCCAATAGGATGTGCACCTAGGGTTCATGAGTAAACTATGGCTTCTGAATTAGGGATTCACAGACGATCGGACATCTATATCTTTATGGGTTTAAGGTTTATGAAGACCTGTAAGCGTTACTTGAGGAGGTTTGTAAGAGTATTATGTTCTAGGGGTTTTCTTTAAGGAGAATGCTGCGGTGGCCTCATACCAACCTCAAGGATTTGGTCGCAGGACTTGCATGATACAAGAGAGATAATAGGCGACTTCATATTATTATTGGCTCAAACTCTTTTGGGGAATGTAAGCTTATTATATGACGGTTGTATGTAACTCGATATTATTTGTTAGGATGTATGCTCAGAAGTCTATGTAAACCTTGATAGAAAGTGTGGAAAAGTTTTAATTCGTCCCTATTGTTAATCGATGACATTGCAAATGGTACATTAAGAGGCTGATATTAGTTTCAAAGAGGACGATGACACCGGAACGTTAGGGGTAAACCCGAATGTGACAGTCTATATGATGAGGAGCCTTATATGTGATTCCTAAGTTCAAGGAAAGGAATCTTTCCATAAGTTCAAGGATTTCCTAAGTAGTTCTTCTGTAAGTGTATAAGTTTAACTTATGTATAATGTTTTGAGAGTTCCACGCGTTCATAATGTATCATATGCTGTTGTTGTATAGAATGGAAAGAGAGTTATGGTCTAAAATATGTACTCATTATATTTTATACCCCCCCCCCTATACATACGAGTAAAGTTTCTACGCATATGATGTGATATTGAAAATTTTAAACTTTTATGCTAAACTCAACCTATGGACAATGCGATGGAATGATAAATATTGGTTGTAAGAGCTCTGAAAAGGTCCAAATATTGTACTTTTATTCTACGGGGGGTGCTCCATGGACATTATTGTAACAGAGGCCGTGCTCCGTCAATCTGATGATGCGTCGGTTCGTCGTCGATTGACACTGCAAGGAAGTGGAAAGATAAGCCTTTAGGTCTTCTCTAAGGGCCTGTTAGAGTCATAGGCGTTATCCAACGTTAAATGGAAATTAACAATTCAAGTACCTTCACCATCAATTTCCACCCAAAAACAATTCCCCGCAACATGTCCAAACATTGTAGGCACAATCAAGACAACACACATGCACAACGTCTCAATGGCTCATTACAAAACGTCTTGGATGTTTGACCTTTTTAAACTTCATAAAACTGACGCCCCACCATACGGCATAACAAACATTAGATCACTCATAAAATAACCTTATAAGCTCAGGACAACACACACAAGCACATTCAAAAGCCATTCATTCCCTGTGGGACTAGTCGGCCCCGCACCCCACGTCATGGTTCCCCACGCCTCCCTGCGTTTGAAACTGCCAAAGCCCCCATGATTTCAATCACCCAAGCCAGACATTAAACAAAACACTTAATTAACATGTTTAAACATACATGAACATGTGAGGTCTAGACACTCTAACTCACTTTCCTGGGGATCTTACATATATAACATAATGATACGGACATTAGTAAGGTTATCCCCCATCCTTACTAATATTTACATCTAGTAACACCTGAAAAAACAATAGTCAAGCCAGTTTTAATTCAAACATCATACCAACCATAAATTCTTTTATATACGGTCTTCTGACTTAATATAAAACACTCATCACTTAATCACCAAGAATACCATTGAAGTAAAGAGTTTGAGATCACAAGACTTACTAGTCTTCTTCATAAGACAAATCCAGGTCGTACATAAACCCTCAATACACCAATGGGTGTTGTAAATATAATCACCCCCCAATAGTAACGCATTGAGACAATGACCAGTCAATTGAATCACTATACAAAAATCCATCACCACCCTATTCCTCGTTAAGATTGAGACGTAGATCAAAAATTTCTAATCTACTCGCACACCCAACCTAGATCAATTTAATACGAACACTAGCTGATTAGTTAGTTAGTAAATTCATATCAAACATAGAATACAATTTCAATCAAAATAACCCAAATCAATTGAACACCCCACCCATACTAAACAATTCAACTCAATATCACAATTTAGGGTTAGGGAAGCAAAAGGTTTATTCTTCTACAAAACTCGACTAATCTCTTATAAAAGTGCGTATATAGTCATAATTCATCATAATCTAATAAATACATCAAAAAAATAATATAAAAAATGCCCCCATTGAAAGTCCAAATTCGAGATGGAATGGGACCCACATGACAACTCATCTTTTGAAATCATTTGAGGAACAACCTTTGGGGAAAGCACAGACCCAAAGGTGAACATGAATATATCATTAGTATGTGAATAAAGATGATGGAGGAAAAAAATTGGTGTGATTGCCGATGTATCAAAAAACCCATCGTGACCTCGATTCTATGGTGTACTACAAACTGGGCATAGAAAGAAGAGAGAAGGACCACCCCCCGCCCCCGCGAATTTGGGTTTGGGAATATGAGAATAGGTTAGCTTTTAATCTCGGTTAGGGTATGTATATAGGCTAAGGCACACTAGCCACCTCGTGAGTAGTTTAGGGACGTTCTTGATGTTTTGATTTCCAAACTTTCTAAAAAAGCATGACTTATATTCCATATTATGACCTTCTTAAAACAGTTTTATAAACTTTTTGACAACCATGTTAGCCTCTAAACACGTTGTTAGACTTTCCACACCCCCCGTCTCCGCACACACCTACCTACCTAGGAACATTCGTTCCCGAATGACACTAAAAATCTTTTGAAAGGAAGAAAATCGGCAACTCCAGGACTAGAAAGCCCCCCCCCCCCCCCCCCCCCCCCCTCCAACCAATAAAAAATACATAACAAAAATACGTTTACACAAATCAGTAATGGTATGTTACCCATAGCAATTTAAAAAACTCCATTACCAAACCCATAAGGATAACCATCACATATGATGAATTTCCTTCTCACCAAAAACAGAGCTCAAACACCCATCACCATAGGAGTCAATTATGCCTAAAGTGCACTTACCACCACAATGTTCAAACATCATCATATAAACGACTTACCAATCAAAATGCAAACAATCAGCGACTTAAACCAAAGAAGGATTGCAAAATTTTTCACAGTTAATAGGCATCAACTCACGGTACATTCGGTAATGGACACCATAAATTCCCAATTTGAAAACTCACCCATAAAATCATAGCAACTTCAACTTCAGTTCATTATTTTCATTATACCGTAAGAAACAATAGGCTTTCATTAGTAAAGAGAGAGACCCCCCCGATAACAGGACTTCAGTAGGCATCAGCCTCCCTTATTGCTCCATCAAACTAGGGTGGTTTCTCCATAATATTTTTTGGAGGCACCTCTCGTTCCTTAAGATCTTCAGTGAAGATCCCAGACTTTCAATCGGAAATCCTCTATAGGAGAGGCTTATAGTTAACGCCAAGACCAAACAGGAAGAATAGACGCAAGAAGATCACTTTCAAGCTTCTTAAGATAGAAACATGGAAAACCGACAGAACCGAAGATAGTTATTAGGGAGTTCCAGTTTTCAATTCATACAAAACCTTACCACCTTTGAAAGATTTATTAGGTACCCACATAATGACCGAAAATCAAACTTTCTTTCTTTTCAAAATAACACCTTTTATAGAGAAATTTTCAAGTAAACCTTATCACCTTCCTCCCCCAACCGATAATCTTTTTTCCTATCGATCGGGCATAAGACTCCTCTGCCAACTATAGGTGTTTACAAAGGTTTCCTGATGATATTGACATTTCTCCAATGTTTATAAACTTAAAATTGGGACCAAAAGAATGAAACACTCGCCACCTCAAACCACCCAATAGGAGATACACATCTACCATACAAGGCTCATAAGGAGCTCATAGATATGGATGAATGAAAAAAAAATAGTTTATTAGATGGGAATTCCCAAAGTTGTAAAATGCTCATCCCACTTTCCTGAAGTCAATGGTACAAGATCTAAGACTATCCTACAACGATTGAATAGTACGCGCGCTTGACATTGTTTGGGGATGTTGAAAAAAGTGGGCTTAACTTTTCACTCTGAGTGACCCCAAACCTTCTTTGAATATGACTCCAAAACTGAGATGTAACTTGAGCACCCTCGATCAGTATGGTGGAGAAAGGAACCCAAAAAGACTCACTTCGTTGTCAATATAGATTCCTTGCTTGATCTTCCGCCGAACCGCAGCTACCCCGCTTGATGGGAATAAAACGATCGTGGGATTGGTCAAATTATCCACTCCACCCATATAGAGCATATTGCTTTCGAGTTCGAGGAAAAACCTACTACAAAAAATCCATAGGAAACATCTTCCATTCCAAGTATAAATTTGGGATTTCTTTTAATTATACCCTCGGTTCTGGTGTTGGCCTTCATTGTGGCAATTGGGACACTTCTGAACACACACACTCCCCCCTCGCAATATCCCTTTTTAGGCCTAATCCACTTAACAATCTCTAAGGCCATGGTTACATCTTGTGAACCGATGAGTGAGTAAGGGCTCCTGAGCTTCCTCAAGGATCCTTCATCCCAAATCCTCCACATGGCCCACAGAATCTTCCTTGACACCGAAAGAACACCATCCCCCTTAGGAAAATGACTCATTCATTTTAACCACAGACAATTTTTGTTGCTTAGTAGACTTCAACTCAACCACCAAAAGACACTCGTAGTTAGTGATGTACCACATTGGAAAAATCATCAATTCGAACCACTAACGAGCCAAACCTATGAACATATTTCACTAGGTTTCTCTTGGATCTTCCAATGGGGACACATTCCCATGCGCCAAACCAAAACTTAGAGCATCCGCTGCTACCCATTGCTATGGGGTTCTCATGCCATAGTCTTTAAAACCAACTCTAAATCTCCATTTCTGGAGATTCAACTCTTCTCATAAGTGAATTATCTTGAAGCACTTTTATCCGCACGTATTCCATGTCAACAGAACCCCATAAAGATAATGCCGTCATATTCTTCAAGGATTATACCACGGACGATAACTCAAGGTATGAGTCGGGTAATTTCTCAGGAACTTTGAGTTGAAGTTGGTTTTTTTTTTTCCCCTGGAATTATAGGCTATTAACTCTTGCCATGTTGCATGCAAGAAACAACCCAGCAGACTCGAGATGCCCTCACAATAAACACCAAAAACCCTTAGTACCCTCCAGTTAGAGTCAATATCGGAGCTACAACTAATCTATCTTTAAATTTTGAAAAGTCTTTTCACATGCCTTATCCACTCAAATTTAAGATTTTTTGGGGGGTCAAGTTGTCACGGGGACAAGAAAGAGACGCAAACCATCGACAACCTTCTATAATAATCGGCTAGACCTTATGAAACTCCGTTTCGTACCCCCCCCCCCCCGCCACACCCCCCCACACACCGCGCGGCCTAGGCCATTTTTAACAGCTTCCGGTCTTTTTGGATCACCTTACGCCTTCAATGGAGATTGATCGGACCAGAAACAAAGAACAGTACCGACCTCGACCACAACTTACATTGGTTATACTTTGGAAACCTCACACGAGAGCGCTGTTATTGAAGCTCTGCAACATTACCTCCAAATGAACCATCGCTGTCTTCCACCCTCATTTTTGGATATACCAACGAGTCGTCAATGAAGACAATGACAAAATGACAAATCTAGGTAATCTCGGAAACCCCATACTCATTAGGTATAAACGCCAGGAGCAGTAGTGTGAGACCAAAGACCATTACGAAGACTCATAGTGACCATATCTCCTCAAATTGGTCAGAGATATCTTCATCTATCACCCCCCCCTAAGGTGGTGATATTCGGACTCACAAGTCAATCGGGAAAAGTAACTCCATACCTTGGAGGTGATCAAATAAATCATCAACGAGGTAGAGGCTTAGTTGTTCTTAGTTGTGACTGTATCGAGTTGACAATAATCGATAACACATTCTAAGGGACCCATCCTTCTTCTTCAACAAACAACCGGAGCACCCCATGGAGGACAACACTAGGCCGAAAATAATAAAAACCCTAAAACCCTGTTAGTACGTCATGAGTTAAGCCTTAGAACTCTTCAATTCGGCAGGATCATCGATAAAGAGGAATAAAAAATGAGATTTGTGTCCTGTAGAAGTCCGATACAAAAATCAACCCTTCAACCCGCTCCTCGGGAGGAATACCGGCGGGAAGTTATTAGGAAAGACCGTCAAAATTTCCCTCCGTACGGGCACGACTCAATGGGAGGAATTTCGAGTCTAAATTTGGACTCTTACTATAAAGTATTAAATACCCTTAACTTAAGAGATCATCCTCAAGTTTCAAACACGAAAGGATAATGACCTTAGGAATAACAAATTTGCCCTTCTGTTACGACCGCAAGTAAACCCTAGAAGTAAGGGCAAACCCTATGGTCAAAACCAAGGCAACTTCCAACCACCCCCCTTTTGAAGTCTGCACAAGTTCTTCGCTCTCATTCAATCCATAAGATTATGTAAAAGGTAGTGCGGAAATTTAAACTTTGTCTAGTAAAATAATAATAAGGAAAACATATTTGGTAACATTTACTAAGGATAGTCATCGTTCACAAGCTAACTCACTTAAAGGCACAAACACTAAATCTCTTAGGGAAACGTCACTTTACATGAAAGAGAAACATAAATCAGTCTTACCAAGTTAAAAGAAGAAACGAAAAGAAACCATGACTAATGCCCGAATATAGAGGACCAATTAGTGTAGAGAGTCAATTCCCAAGCTTTCCTTCAACCTTCAACTTGCTTCCACCAAGTCTTATAGAAGTAGAGAAAAGAGGGCTTAGTACAACCATGTACTAAGCTATGGCATATGCAAATCCATGCAAACAAGGGACAATTTAGTTGACAAAATCCACCTAGTCATACTATATGATAAAACCTTTTGAACTAAGTTACCCAACATCATATAGTATCATCATTTATCACATTGTAAAAACATCCCTTTTTCTAACATACGAGCATACTTACAATAAATCCCCAAATGACACATGCGCCCACATCTCCTATCCTAAGTTGTTCAAAGGGCTCTCTAGTGGTACACGACATTAGGGAGATAACTTCATACAAACTACAAATATCTACTCCAGAGATCCTTAAGACTACTAAGGATAAGCAGTACTTCATTTCGGTATACCAGTCACCATTCCAAATACCAAAGACAATAGAGAAGCATCTCTACTTAGGAATTTCACATTAAGACCATCATCCAAGACAATCCAAAGTCACCTTTACGGCTATGTTAAAGTAGCGTCCCCTACTAATACTTCCACTTAGTGTTTCTGAGGAAACTGTAGACGGGAACATACATTCTCACTATATAGCTTTCATCGTTAAAAACATATATAAACATTTTCCTTAACATAGGACATAAGTTACATTACTTTGTCTAAATCATATCATTGACCCATTCATACATTCATATGAAGACACACCAAGACTCCCCTACAAAGTTCTACTTATTCAATGATAGGTAGGTGCCCATTCCACCAATTACCTAAAGGAGTCACCATACGAGACATTAGTTTCATTACATTAAATTTGTGGGGTTCTAGATTAACCGACCATAGAACATGATAGGATGACATGGATTTGGGTACTACCCTTACGGATGGGGACCCTATTTGCCTAGGTACCGTTTCATATCTTTAGCCTTTAAATGGATTCTCCAAAGCTACACCAAACGGGGCACATAGTTAAGGATAAGGAGAGGGCCTACTAAGTAACTCGTTCTTTAATACACAAGGAGCCACCATCTCAAGACGGTACCATGGATACACTCCTACTCATGATGTGTACCCACCCCCTTCTTAATCCTTTGATGCTAACAATACCACACCCCCCCTCCCAACACTGAGTTCTTAAACATTCATTGGACTATATATTAACACCCCGCATCAAATATTGAAGACCCCCATCTCAACTCACGAAGGGATCCAACGTCAAAATATATCTTTGGAATTCATCGGAATTACTTAAGGTGCTAATAAACACTTCATCTCAACCTTACAGAGTGTCATACCCAAAAATACCCCTTTCATACTTAGGGATAGTAGCGGCACCCGGGTCTAGACCTTAATCTCTACTAACGAAGGTGTTACAGTACAATCCCTTATTTTCATGCATTTTATTCATTCATGCATAAGTGGCGTGTGCGAGAACATGGCGCACGCAACCCACCTTTCACCATAATGCCCACCCCCCCCCGTCATTCATAACATTTGACTTCTAAAACCATGTCGTACAAATCGTTTGCATCACAATTACACCTTATCATAATTTACATATCAAAACATTACTTCATTTAGACATAAACTTCAAGATGTCATTTCAACCTTCTCAACATATTATACATAAAATATATCAAATTCATAACTTCACTTCACATATCATGGACTTCAAAGCCATTTTCACAATACACATATAACTTCATAGTAACTCAAATAAAAGACCGCAACAAAGGTGGACACCCATACACTCACGAAGTTACTTCACATAACTTAACCAAGTAGAACCAACGTACCCTCTCTCACACACGCCTTTACCACCTTTCTAAATATTCACTAAAAACACCTACCACCCCTCAAGCCACAATATGGAAGTACAGAATCAACAATATAAGATAGAGACAAACCCATAGTTCTAACATTATTAGGTGATGCACATTAAAACACGCCTTACACTCTCCCCCCCCCCCCCCATAAAGCAAAAAGTTGAGGAATTTATTAAGAATGGTTCCATGAGTTTTTTAAACCTAAATTTCATCATCATGAACATTGAAAAAAAAATGTTATCTTAATTCATTAAAATGTTTCATCAAGACTATGCTTAGTGTTCAACATAGAAAGGAAGTTGGGTTTGAAACCACTTTTGGGAAAGTTTGAAATGGGCTTCTTGCACACTCCCGCACCACCCCCCCCCCCCCCCCCCCCCAAAGAAGAGGGGTCAAGGCCCCTCCCCCCCGGAAACTACCGTACCTTAATATGAAGGGAAAGAAATCATGAGGACTTTTGATGAATATAACGTCCAAGACCCCTTCAACCTCTTAGCTCTACCTTGAATTTGCTCCAATGGAGTTTGGGAGAGATGTTGGGAGAGAAGAACTTCCTTTAGGTTTGAATTTTAATTCTAAATGAGAGGCTTGGGCGCGAGCAGCGCGGGTAGGGGTATGGTGTGCATAATGCACCTCACATCGGCACGTAAAACACACCAAAAATACCCAAAACACCCCTACATTGATTGGACCACTTTAGACAAGTTGAACTTCACTTAACTTTTTGGAATTATCGTTGGGGAACAAGTCCGAATAGCGGAGATGTTCCCACATTGGAAATGAAATTCTGGACAGAGGGGTGCGCCACCTGGCCGCGACGCTCCTTTTATTCACCAAGGCACAAAACCCTGCTGCGTCAGGAAACTTGCTTGGCCAAAGTTTGGGTCATCCTTGGGGACCCTTAGGGTGGTCCCCAGGGAGTCAAACCCAAACGTTTTGACCCTAAACATGTAACTCAAGATTCTAGGGTCATCCCCACTGATTTGAGACTTAAAAAAACACACCTCAAGGACATACAATACTATACAAGGACACCTAGCAAACATACAGGCTCGGTCTGGCATGTCTTGATCGTTTCTTGAGTTGGACTTCTCAACCACACGACACCACTGACTTCTTATACTGACCAAAATACATTATTTAACTCATTATTAACTTATGGAACACATGGTGAATCTCTTATTGACTTAATTCATTTTTAGGGGGTACCCCTTCCACTCCAAAACAGGCTTATTTGGAAATTAAGCTCACCACTTTCTTACAATATATAGAAGCAAAGCAAGAAACGAATCGCAAACCAGCACATACCCAACATGACATTAAAATCAACCATATCGAGTTCTCTTAACTCCCACATGAGTAACTCCTATTGGCAACATTATAGGACCAATTTCTATACTCGCTTTTGCACAAACATAACTCACCACGTGTGTGACACTATAAAACATCCTGATTCAAGATATCGAGCAAAATCTGTCAAAAAATGTAGCTTACATATAGGGTAATAAATGACAGGTAGCACCGGGATCAGTAATGCATATGCCTCAATAGAAAAGACTCTCCAAAATGCGCGGTACACCCATATGGGAGAAGAAGTCTCTTGCACACCCTCTAGAGCGCAGAGACATAAAGCGATCCTCTCTTTGGAGTATCAATTAGAACCACTTCATGATCTTTACCACTACCCCTTGTTCTTAACCCTCAACTAGGGAAATCTAACCTTGGGGCCCTTTCTTACCACATCAAGCAATTGTCTGTTCGAATGAGGCAATCAACCAGATGTTTCGGCCACACTCTTCCACAAAGTTGGCTTCTTGGTTAGTGTACTAGTACCCCTTCCCTTTTAAGACTTAGGGCTAGGTACCCTATCATCACGAGTCTTAGCTAACTTAGAAGGAATATTATTAGAGAACCTCTTCTTAAACCTAGGCTTGTCTTGGATATCAAGCCTACCCTTAGAAGAACCACCATCAAAATACCTTGCCCTTTGAGCATCCTACTCTTTTCTTTATCCTTGTATCTTCCACTTGTTGATCCTGAACCATAAGACGAGAAATGTTCATATTATCATGTAGCATAGCCAATAGACATTCTTCTTTCAAGTCATCCACACTCCCGTCACAAATCAACTTATTTTATCTCTAGGATCAGAATCCAAAAAAGAATCATACTTTGACAATTTAGTAAATTTTGAAGAGTAGTCAAGATCACTCATACCTCCTTGACGAAGGTTGATGAATTTTTCCACTTTGGCATCCCTCTTTTCTCTAGGAAATAATCAATCAAGAAAAGCCTTCTTGGAGATCTCCCAAGTTATAATTTTGGTCACCCTTGCACCACCGTCCTATTTGTGTCTCTCCATTGGACATACCAAGTATGGGCCACATCTTTGAGTTGATAAGTGCCCCCCTGTCCCCCCCCGATAACTCGGCATAGCAGAACTTGCTAGCTTCATCAACGAAACTCTTCGGGTCCTTCCTAAAATTTGACCATAAACGTATAAAGATTCATCCTAGTGAAATTCCTCAAGTTGGAGGCCATGGTGCCAACATGTTGATTTTTTTGGGGTACCACCTCCGGATTATCTTAGGTCGTCATGGCTTGTGCTTAAGTGGTGGAGGCTTCGCTGCATCTGTATCCCCAACCTTACATGACTTGCCCCATTTGAAAAAGGTCGTAGGCCCTTCGGGAAATACAATCCATCATATGTGGCAGATTGACCAGAGCTTGGTCATCATTAGCAACTTATTCAAGAGGAGGGACTTGATTGCCACGGGAGGTCCCCGGATCCACATTGGCAATATCTTAATCAAGTATTCGACGAGGCTGTTCTGCCTTCTTCGAGACTTCATTGGCCTAATAATCACAAGAAAAGGGATAGATCTAAAGTCAAATCCGCAAGCCCAAGGGGACTTTCTAGAGGCACGATTATTGGATTCCATGAAGGTATGACCCGTCGCACGACCCCCCCTTCACAATTATGACTAAGAATATACATAGAAATGGTTGAGTGAGACATCGATTCTAAATATATCAACATCATTCTCTGATACAAAGTTATATTTGGGGAGCAACCCCTAGACGTAACTGACATCGTCGTCCTCGGAGAAGACTAAGACTAGTCTCTTAGTTTACATCATTACATTCATAGGTTCTAAATTCTGAAAATTTTAAGCTTTTCTATTAATTAGAGGTTTTTAAATAACCCCACTCCTCGCATTTTAAACTAATAATATTCATATCGAGTTATACATAGACCCTTGCGTTATAAGAAGATTACATGTCTTTACTTTTTATCTGCACATTTAGATCTATAAGAACTTAAACATTTCCCATATAGAACCATCTAAAACAAGATATATCAATTGGGCCACATTCCATTACGATCAATGTAATAAAGCACACATATAGCTATGATTATTTAGTACTCAAATTAAAAGGAAAAGCAGGAAAATAGAAGTTTCTTGTTCTAAAACACTTAGAACAACATTATAAGCGTGATATGGCATTGCCTGGAAAGTGAGGATCTACCCCAATGGAGAGCAAGTCTTATTTACAACCCATCGTCCCTCCCAACCCCCACCCCCACCAGTCACCCTTAAATGACCGAACCTAAAATGTTGGGAGGGAAAGAAAGGGCGACAAAGTGAAGGTAGCAATCACATGTACTAAGTATGAAACAATATGCACATATAATATCAAATCATGCTAAAAAGGGACATTTCATTAAAACATGATGCTTTTCATTTGAAAAGTCTTATGCACATTCAATAACTAACACAAGTCATTAATGCATATTCATCAAGTCAATATCATGTACTATACAAGACCAAACCACCTTAAGTCAAATCAAGTTGCACGCATATCAACATACTTGAACCAACAAACGAATACAACTTTATCATCAAATCATAACATCACAAGCATGAATAAGAGTTCATCACATTATAACCATGCAATATCATTACCTCATTGCACCCTCCCGAAGTACTTGTTCAATAAATAATGCAAGCACATAACTTTACTTAATAATGTAAACCTAGAAAGAAACCATAAAACAACTGTCCAACTCCACATACCCATATCATTAAGAGACAAATATATATATTTAGCAATAGAGAACAAATGCAGTCCCATAGAGTAAACCAAAAATCACATCGTTTAATTTGACATGTAAGTATCACTTATTCATCATTACATATGTAGCATATCCATACATCAAAACAACAAACCTATTAAGGTCTCCGTCAAGGGAAAACTAGTGCAAAGCATAGTTAAAAGTCCAACCCTTACCTACGATAAGTCCAACCTATTAAGTACCCTAGTTGATTTGTAAATCTCCATTACTTCATTTTTGATGGAAAACACCCTTTCTTAACCGAAGAGACCACAAGAGCTAAGGTGTGAAATCCGGTGTTGTTGTAAAAACCTGACACCAATGAAGGTGGTTTCACCAGCCAAAAGTAAGACCAACACATGAACATAGCGTCTACGTGAATCCACTAAGCTCAGTATTTCTCATGGTCGCGCCAACATAGTTATGGAG
This sequence comes from Solanum habrochaites, assembly GCA_027704765.1. Classification (NCBI taxonomy): domain Eukaryota; kingdom Viridiplantae; phylum Streptophyta; class Magnoliopsida; order Solanales; family Solanaceae; genus Solanum; species Solanum habrochaites. The sequence continues at coordinate 102,469 of JAKWJA010001524.1, read as the reverse complement.
CTTGGGGGCTTCATCCGGTAACATAACTCATGCATTTTCGACTATGAGGCTATGCACCTCGTGAGAATATGGTGAACCGACTTTCACCTTGGGAAGGCGCCACCCTCATCTTCAAATTCATCGGTGCCAGCTACAGTCCCTTTTTAAAAGTTTAATGACTTTATTTATGATACTTAGCTGTAGCTTAGTCATCGGGTAGATCCCTATATAATCATCAATCATCATAGCTCCATTGAAATTGCATGAATAATTTACTTTCATTTAAATTCATACATTTGTGGTTAAGCCCCCCCCCCCCAAATACGTAATCAAATATGATAAGGCACATTACTACGTTATCACCATTTATAACATATACATCGTAGCAACACCTTAAAACCATCATAGTTACAAGATATGTCAATTCGGCATCATACCACCCTATCAATTCTTAATATAAGGATACCGTCAACAACAACATATCATTAATCACTAATAATATAATCGAAATAAAGAGTTGAAATCACAAGACTTACTAAGTCTCCTTCCTAAGCCAACATCAAGGTCTTACCATCAACCCTCAAACTCAACTAAATAATAGGTATAATATCATCACACAATAGTAACCATCATAATAATGAAGTCAATTGAAGCACTATATAACAATCCATCACTAATTCATAGCTTAAGATTAAAGACTTAGGTCAAATTCATAATCTACTTCACAACCTAGATCAATTACTCAAGAACTAGCATCATAGGAGTACAATTCATATCAATCTATTCATAAATTGATACAATAACGTCATAGGACAGTAATTCAAACAATAACCAAGTCAATTGAACCAATACTACACAATTCAACTTAAGATCACAACCTAGGGTTAAGGGGAAAAAGTCATCTTCTACAAGCTAGACCAATCCATTAATTAATAGCGTAATATAGTCATAATTTATCATAATCTAACCAATAAATTAAAATGAAATCATAAACAGATCCAATTTAAAGATCAATTTCGAGATTGCAAGAGACCTACATGAAAACTCATCTTTTGAAATCAATTTGAAGTATCCCTTTGGGGAAAGAGATCCCAAATGTAAAAGGAATATCATACCTTAGTATTTGATGAATATTGATGGATAAAATTTGGTGATTGAAGCCCTAGAACCAACCTTGACCTTGAAATTTATGGTTTTCTTCAACTTGGGAGAGAGAAAGAAGAGATAAGGAAGAGAATTGGGTTTGAGAACTATGACAGCTAGGTTAGCTTAATTAGGTTAGGGTGTTTATATAGGTTGTTAATTAACTTAATTAGACCTCTCTTAACAACCTAACTAATCAACTAACCTCCTAATTAATTAATTCCATCTAACCTAAAATGTTCAATAAAAACAATCCCTCACTGAGGAGACCACGATCGACGCCTTTTGTGTCAATCGATGACCATAGGACCCTCCATCATGTTGGTTCAATACTGGTTAAAATCCAGTCCTTTACAAATATTCTAAGTTTCATCAATGGAGGCAATCAACTCCCTGTCGATTGGACCATGAACCGTCTATGGCAACTGTCTGTGGGAACTGCCTTAGGCAGCCTTCGACCCCAAATGAAAGGGTCCTCCTCAAGGAACCTTGGTTGGTCGTTGGGGAATCGTACCCAAATGTTTCGACTATGAAATAATTTTAATAAATTTTAGACATCTTTCAACCAAATTTCATCATTTTCCGATTCCTAAAACATAGTCAAATAGGCTAAGGTACACTAGCACCTCTTGAGCATGTTTTCAGACCTCATGGACGTTCTTTGACGTTTTGATTTCCAAACTTTCTAAATGACTTATATTCATTATTTATGACCTTAAAACAGTGTCTAAACCTTTTGAAACCTATGTTAGGCTCTAGAACACGTCTTAGACTTTTGGAGTGTTACACTTCCATTGTCCATTTTACTTTAGGGAAACTTTAGCATTAACCGACACTAAGACCGTGGGTTCTAAACATGGAATTTGGTGTTATATAACCTTATACCAATGAAAGATTCTCCACTTAGCCAAAGTAGAACTTTACACATGCTAGACTACTAAGTCATATCACGTGTTGGATCCTATGAGGCAAGAATAGTTATGGAACTTGGAGGCATACATGGAAATATCACTCTATTCTTTTTGGTCTATGAGGCTAACCACCTCATGAGGACCATGGTGAGCCTTTCCATCCCACATTGTGAAGGTATTACCCCTCATCTTGAAGTTCACTCGGTGCTAAGCTAAGTTCCATTTATTGAAAAGTCATTGTTATCTTTACTTTATAAAATGAAGGCTTAGGATAGCTAACTTCTCATATGCTTAGTTCATAAGTAACAGATGAAAGTTCATCAACCTATATTATGTGAGAAATTCTTTCACATGGACATATAATATTCAAGAACCATTCTAGTTTAGGGTACACTTGAGAATACCTTTCAAGGCCCCTCCATTGACTAGATTATTATACATTTGTTTGTGCATACATATATGTGAGCAATCATTTCACATAACACATTAAGGCCACACATGTTCATACATCAATGCATAAGTATATGGGTGTAACTATATGAGCAATCCTTTAACTTGAACACATTAAGAAACTATGCACATTTATAACATAACTATGTATTCATATTCATGTACATAGAAAATCAAACCTAGAAAATATCCTATCAAGGCCTACATGTGATGCATAGATAAAGTGTCATACCCTTGCCCATACTAGTACACCTATCAAGACATCCTGGTTCATAATACATAACATACTTCTAGATGCATATAGTTTACATACATAGTAGTAGACATTAGTGCATATCAGAATACCCTTTCATTAGACACCATGAACTTATAATACTTGTAAGCATGCATTTAATGTGGGCTCCTTTCCCACTCCCTCTTCAGTATGTGTACATTGGTCAACAGATAATTCAATGTCTATCAACAACACATTGAGGCAGCACCCTTCTTAGGACACAAGGTATAACAAAGCATGACCACACACCACATAATAGAATAGGGAGAATGCTAACTTCATACCTGGCTTCACGACTCCTCCACTCTAGAAATCACATATTCAATAGGGGGTGGGGGGACATATGTTACGGGAAAATTAACCATCACAAATCATCGTGGCAGCACCCCTATCCCCTAACATAGGTATTACACATGCGTATATAATAGTCTACAACCTAGATCACAGACTAAAATAGGAAAATAGATCAAGGCTTCACATAGTGTGATCATCATTAGACCCACCACACGCATATAACATCAAGTTTGCCTTCAGGCAATAATCAACACATTATCATATTGTTAAGAAGTAAACACCTACACCATAAGTGACCATATATCACATAATGCCATCCAAAGGGCCAATTATATCAATAATACTATAGAAAAGTAAACAAAAAGTAAGGCTCAATCTTACCCATCCTCAACCTTTGATCATCATGACTCAATTACTCCTTTTTCATCAACAATTCAAGTATAGGGCAGTAGACAAATGTACTTTAACATAATCGAAAGCATGCATCAGTCATAACAAGATCAAGATTATATCAAGTACACTACATCATCAATTCACTAGAAAGTATAGAAACATAGATCACTGACCAATTTCCCTTGCCTTGATCATGAGTCATAACTCATCAAAAATATACACGTAGGGAAGTAGATAAAGCGATAAAATCACAAACTAAATCATGCTTCATCTACCCTACAATAGAGATCACATCATGTACATTACATTATCAATGTATAGGTTAGAAGAACCTAGATCAATCCTTACCAATTCGATTGTATATATTCACATCAATTACACCTAATTTATCATCACAGTGCATCGTAGGAAGTCAGTTAGCTAGACAATTCAATAATGAATAACATAACATATTCCAGCATCAAGATACTATCATTATAGGTTTATCTATTCTTTAAAACCTTGATTCCTTCTCAATGGATCACTAATAAACAACTCACCAATAATAACCATACTTAGATAGTACATATAAGCATTTTAACATAATGGAATCACACTTCGATTTACCTAAGATCAAGATCACAAGCCCATCATAACATCGGCTAAATCAATTTTCATGGATTCAACATGGAATTGGATTGAAATTCACTTAAAATCAACATATAATCAACAATTCTTCATAAGCATACTTTTGAAATCAATTTGTTAAAGAACCCATGGCTAGATGGAAAGATAAGAAGTTTGATTATAATTTCTCTTTGAAAACATTGAAAAGAACTCTCTATTTGAAAGGTTATATAGAGATGAAGTATCACCATAACTCATTGTAGAAGAAAAACACTGAGACTTGATGAAGAAATCTTGAGAATCCATCACCATGGTTGTTCTTGAGCTTCATCTCCAATAGAGGTTTCTAGAGAGGATATTTTGGGAGAGGAAAGTCTAATTTTGAATCATGGATTGGTAATGGGGTTGTCACGATTTTAACCAACCTAATACACCCAAAATTAACCAAATAAATTACCTAGGGTAGAGTTAGGGCGTGGGGTGAATTTCCCGTTCACCCCTTTCTAAAAACAGTCGCCTCGTAGTTTTGAACAGCTTGCATTGACGAAACCATCAACGCTCAGTAGGTCCATCGACGGACCGTACTGCAGGCCGTCGTTTAGGTACCCCCCCCCCCTCTTTGATGGGGTGTAAGCAAACTGACGAGGTGTCATCAGGCTTCGTCGATTGACATTGCCAAAGCAGTGTATCGACAGCCTTTGGGTCTACCTTAAGGGCTTTTTGTGGGGCCCTTAGGGAGTCATACCCAAACATTTCCAAGCTAAAATGGTGTTTTTTACACACCACCATCAACGGTGAAGGACCTCCCTTAACAGTTCACCAAAAAACCACTCCTAAAACATTTAAAAATGCTCAGGCACACGCAAGTCGCACTACCATGTCTCAAGGGGTAATCTTCGAAAGTCTGAACGTTCTTGGATTTTTGTTTAGTCCAAATGATTCAAATCTATCATTCATACTTTAAAACACGTAATTAACATGTTAACAAGCTTATAGGTACATGTGGGTCTCTAGAAACATTAACTCATTTTGGGGGTTTTACAATATCCCACACTTGGGACCATTCGTCCTTGAATGACACTTGGAATACTTTAATCACAACAAGGACTTCAATGAATCATAGATCAGCTCACAACATTCATAATATCATCACATAGAATTTAATGCACCATCCTTATAAGGAACACTAACTTCAGACCATTTAGCACTCAATGCAACACAAGCAATCAAAACCTTTATTCACTCACTTTCAAAATCCATAAAACATGTAGGCTCTTGTCATGTTCATAGGAGGAACATCCTTATCCTAATCATTACATGGTATTTAAATTAAGAGCTCTTTATGCAACCATATTTAAGTCATACTTAGGCGAATTCAACATCACTCAAGAAGAAAAAATCAGTAATACTTCAATACACATAGACTTGAGTTAAGTAAATTAATAAGGATCTTTATTAATTAGACCTAGTGCAATGAAGATCATACTCAACCATACCATCCTTAGTTGAGTCCATGTAGAAATGTCATTCTCCTCAACACACTTACATGTTTCATAAGTCCTTACCCAAGCAAGGCACAGGGGAAAATTTACTGTAAAAAATGAGAATTTCTCAACTTTGTCACCAAAGCATGCTCATACTTTCTTCCTAATGAAGTCAAAATGGTAATTCACACAACACACATCACAACAATAGGAAGCCACTTCTAAAAATTTCAATACCTAGCATAACACTAGCTTTCATAAACATGCATCAACTTGGGAAAGTCACACAATGATAGGCACACACAAGGACACTAGCTAAACATGCCTTCACTTTTCAAGAGTGAGCCTACAATCATGATTTCCAAAGCATAGAAGCCGCATAATTTTCAAGAGACTCAACATTTTTCATTTTAAAGAGGCTCAATTTCTTATTATAAGGTCTAAACCTTACACATCAAAAGTGATTGCAACCATGTTCCTTACCTTATCTCATGAAGTTAGATGTACAATTATCATATCAAGATGCACAATCAACAAGAGAAAACCACAATTTGATCAAATCCTTTTTTCATGCAATTTAAAGTCTTTAACATACTTAACATAAATGTCATTCAAAACATACCTAACATATCGAGAATAAGCAATTCATACTTTAATAGAAGACTTCTATCGTAAACAAGCTTCTAGGAACTATGAAGTTTCAAAGTCTCAAGTACGAATAGAAGGGACAAGATGAAGAATTTACAACCTTACTACTCACATAACCAACCCCCACTTAGGGAAACCGATTTAAGAGAAAATTTACCCAACCTCAAGAGGATCTTAGCTTATGAACCTTCATCACCATTACCTAATAGGGATTACCAACCTAAAAAAGGAATTACAGTAACTCAACCTAGGGATACAGAAAGAGCATTAACATCTTAGCATAAGGCTCACTATCCCCCACTTGGGGTATGCCTAATCACCTTATTCCCTTAAAAAGCGAGTAAGGCCAGTCAAAACAAAAGTTGATACACTTCACCAAGAAGGTTTTAACATCAATTGGTTTCATTTCCTAATGTACATCAAGGAGCCTACAAACTCAATCATACCCATCCCTCTAGGATTGACACCAAGGAAACTCCATAACACAACCAAGTTCGGTCATGCTACTCTCAATTATAGGACAAGCCCATACAAAAGACTCCACCCAAACAACGGCAACTGATGAGAACCACACCATATTACAAAGGGGCCACATTTAAACCATTATACATATATAGTCAACATGCATCTTTACCTTTTAATACATTCTTCAAAGCATTTCAAGTCTAACCCCCATTATGAACGATCATAATATCAAACTATTATTGAACCCCCATTTCGAAAGAGACTTATTTTGACCATAACAACTACTAACATGTTTTAACCATATCACAACATACATTTCTCAATATTACATGTCATTTCACATAGATTTCATATGTATCCACAAAGGGCGTCATATCAACATAAACCAAAGTTCACCTTCACACATACTCATTAAACCATAAAACCAACATAAGCATTAAACTCACCTTCACTCCCTCAATCATAGTCATACCATCTCATCCACGAAATCGCATCTAAAAGACCAGCGGACAAGAAAACAAAAGAGTGAGATCTTATAGAGTTATATTCTATGGCACAATATGAGAATAATGAAGAAGAAAATCTCTGATAACATGTTTGTCACGACCAGGGAGCACCCCCTAGAGTAACATGGCATACTTGACCTCTCGGAGGTTTTATAAAAGCTAATAGTTAGAATTCATCGAATTTTCATAGGTAAATTTAGCAAAAAATTTAAAACTATAATAGCACATCATATGCTAGAACATCACTACATAGAATATTATATATATATATATACAAAGACACTTAGAATCTAAGTCTCTTTGCCATCTTAGATTCAATCATAGGTACCATAGGATAACGACCCTCATAAAGTAATCCATTAACTAAGTTAGACCAAACTTTACTAAAGCAATGGACATTAGGACAATCATTGAAACTTCAGACTTCTTTTCCTTGAGCTTGGGGAAGCACATAACATAGATCAGTCAAAATAGAGACAACCTCGAGCTCCAAAACCTCACTTTTGTAAAAAGGTTGAGAAGACTGGAGTTAGTACAAGGAATGGCACTAAGTATGGCAAACCTGCAAAAACATGCATTTAAACGGGGACAGTTTACTTGAAAAACATTGCATCATGCCTTTTGTAAAACTTCATAAAAAACATTGATGCCATAAGAATTACACCAATTTACATACTTTCATAATAATATATATAGCGTGTTATATTTGATGGTTTTAAATATCATATTAAATCAGATATTGTATTTAAGGAATTTTAGGGCCACTTTACAGTAACTAACAGTGAACTCTTGTTCCCTTTACAGTGAAATCCTTTTATTCTAACTCTGTGACTCTCCCAAGTTAATCCTCTAGTGAACTTGGGCAATGCTATGAATAATGTCCCATTCCACTATCCACCACTCACGTCAAGAATCACCTTAGGACCCAAGGGAACCACATTGCAAACCTTTGAAACTCACACAATACATCATCGGACACATTTATATAACAAAGCAACATTTACTACACATTGGACCAAACATAAGACCTTACTTACAATCCTAATATAATGAAAATGTGCATGTGATCTCCACAAACTTCACAATACTAGTAAACCTATCAAAGACCACAAGCCTCATAACATGTACTTCACAGATCAAGCATTAATACTACAGTAAACTACAGCAAACACGTAGGACCTTATTCATATAGCCAATGAGATTAAACATCATGCACATAAGGAGAGACCTATCATATAGACTCCTTAGTAATTATACCATGCAATTTCAACAAGTAGACAAATATAAATGCCATGCATTAAAGACATAAAATATTGATCATACAATATCACAACCATTCTAGAACTTCCTAAAGAGCTACTTGTGCAATGCATTGGTAAGTTCAGCACTATCACCTATTCTAAGCAACTTTATTTAGGTCATCCTAGTTAGATTCCTAGTAATTTACTTCCATTTTCCATTTTAATTTAGGGAAATTATAGCCTTAACTGACACTAAGACCATGGGTGCTAAACATGGAATTTGGTGTTGTAGAACCTTACAACAATAAAAGGTTCTCCACTTAGCCAAAGTAGAATCTTAACACATGATATCATAGTAAGTGATATCACTTGCTAGATCCTATAGGGAAATAATAGTTATGGAACATGGAGGCATACATGGAAATATCACTCTATGCCCTTTGGGCTATGAGGCTAACCACCTCTTGAGTACAATGGTTACAATTTCATGAAGATACTTTGATCTTATTGAGGTGTTGATAGATTGTCATTTTTATTTTGTTAATGTATCTATAGCTATTGTTTTTCTATATGAATTGATGATTAATTTCTGGGTATTGATCAATGATGATCGCGGCTTGGAGAATTGGTAAGATTGACCTAGATCCTCTAATTTGTATATAATTAATGATGTATTGTACATTTTGTTGTATGGTACACTGATGGTGGTGGTGTTTACATTCTTGTAAATTTATATGTGATGTGATCATGGACTGAAGGTACTGTATTGTGACGGTGTAGGGTGTGATGCTTCACACATGTGAAGCGTTATTTCCAGTCCTTTTCTTTCTAGTTCATTGACCTAGGATGCATTGGTGAATATTCTGATAATTGTTGAATGATGTGTTCAGGTTAGGTGTGGTCGATATTTTTATCCATGCTGACGTTCTATTTATTGAATCAACCCCCTATGTGCCCTCTATATGAATGTGTATCTTAACCATGTCAGGAGTTTTTTTAGATCCATTGATGGAAGGGGCCTTGTCCCCTCGGTATTATTGTGGGTGTGGTCTATGTTTTACGGGGGCCCTGAAGTGTATTGTGCTCCTTGGAGAGTGGTTGCCTCAATAATAGTTATTAATTGCCATTATGTGGTCATGTTGTCCACTATACACATAAACTCATGCATATCATAATGTATAGGATTTTCATAGTTGATCAATGAAACGATAGTTTCACATGTTCCTTGTCAACATACTTATGCTATGTAAAGATATGTCCTAAAGGATTTAACTGTATGTTACTCTCGGATGATGATAGGTGTACTATTGTAGGTAAGGGTTATGGGACTTCGCCGATGACATTGACATGTGTACCTTGATAGGATAGTCCTAGGGTTATTCTCTATAACATGAATATGAAAAGCTGATTAAGCTATGAACATGAAAAATATATTATGATGTCAAGTTTGAGATGATGAGGCATAAATAGTGTAGTGTCTACATGTTTTATGTGAAAGCTCTTCTCCCAATAAGTATGCGATCCATACATAATAAATAATGAAGCATTATGATATCTAATAAAGTAGGGTCGGTAAAGGTTTTCTCAACTTTACTCTAAAACTACTAGGCTATGTCCATGTGTGAACGGATTTCCTCACAGTTAGGTTGATGAAAAAGGGAAATATTCATTATAACTCTGATTTATGCGTATGAGCAGTCTCCTAAAGCCTCTTTTAAAAGTAATGTCCATAAAGGGCTTTTTCAAAAAGGGAACTTCGGCTTAGCCTAGTGAACACTTAGAGGGGAAAGTCATGTTCACCACAATGTCCCTCAGAGTGGAGGAAACTACAATACTAAGGGATTAAAAAGGGTTTCAATATACATTCTCCTAGTTCCTTAAACTATGTTTCCTAATAGGACCTGGCAAGTGGATCACCTAGATCGCCAAATGATGTTCATGTTCTACTTGGCAAGTAGGGAGCCACCTCGTTTTGGTATAGGGTTCCATGGACCACCAGATTCCATATTGCTCCATGGTCTTAATGTCGTTACGGATACAAGGTTTTCCTTAATAAAAGGGCTAATGCACAAGTACCCTCTCAAAATATGCCCGTAATCCCATTAAACAACAATTACTACTATTCCTAAGTCTATTAACCTGAACTTATTTGATAAAATATTCTACCCCTTGCATTGTACGTCGCACTATCTTGTTTGGCCCGCAGTGTTAAGATTTTTTCCACTAGTACCAGTAGGCCGAGAAGAAGCGAAAAGGTAAGCAAATTATTTATAAAATAAGTTTAGGGGGGTGGTTTAATAGCCCTTAGTATCGTATAAGTGTGTCTCTGGATATTGAGGCAGTATGTTTAGGGGGGACTTAGCATTTTCCCTAATTACAATTGACAATTGAAAATAAGTAATGAACCCTAAACTAGATAACCTAAGGGAATTTATAGTTAGAGGGAGGTACTGAACTTTCTATGCATTGCACAAGTAACTCTTGAATGGAGTCTTGAAACGTATTTATATGTAATAAATAGTATAATATATTTCTCTCATTCAGACCTTGTGGCATTGACTTACTTTGTTATGATAATGTGATTGTATGAGTCCTATAGTGTATATTAATGAAGGGTCTCACTTTATGTTAATGATTTTGACCTTATTGATATATAATGAAGGAATTTCCTGGCATGTATGAAGTTGTCTATCTTGTCATTGATTGTATGAAGGAAGTGATATGATTGTGGCCTCTTTGTGTGTTTGTGGGAACGAGATTAGTTTACTTCGTATGTGTGAGGGTGTGAGTCTTCACTTTGTTACATTCACTACTAGGCTTAGATTAAGATTTGGGAAGTAGGTATATGATGTGTTAATAAATTGAAGTCCAAGTATTGCATTTGTTGACTAGGGGCCTCATTGTGAGTTTAATTGTATAGTATCGACTTGGCTGTTTTGTTCGATAAGTCTTATATATGGTTCATCACGTATGTTGGGTCATATGTGAAGTAAAGGTATCTCATTATATGCTATGCTCAAGAATGTATATGTTGAGTTTAAGAAAGGTTGTATAATGTTATTTGGTTGGCCAATAAGGTGATTGCTTGAAGTGTGGGGGGGGGGGGAAACAGAAATGGGACAATATTCATGCATTTGCACCAATATATTTTACTAGAGGGTTACTTGGGGGTAAGTGAAAGTACGTAAGTAAAATTACTGGCTATATTAGGAAAAATTGATAAATGTGCCTTAAAGGAGTCATTGTGGCTTTATGTTAGTCGGATCATTGTATATGTATATATGAGAGTACTTGTGCATCTATAATGCTTGTGTTTTCATAATTATGAGGAGTTACTTAAAAGGCATTATGCATGGTTTCTAAATACATGTCCTCTTTAAATGATGGTGACATACATAGTGCAGTCTTGTACTAAGACCATTTATTTCTTTTACACAAAGTTGTAGTGGTGGATATGACTAGAGGATGTCTCTTAAATTGAAGGGATATGATTCAAGGATTCCAATTTCAAGTTTTCTTATTTCAAATTTTATTGTAATAGACTTGTTATTTATTTTATGGTTGTTAAGATGCGATGTGTCCTAATTTCTATCGATGTTGAGTTTTACGATGGAAAAAAGGAGACTTCGGTCTAATTATGTATTATGACCTATATTATGTTTCTATGATAGGTGATTTGTTTCTAGCATATTCATATGCATTAAAAGTTTTAAATTTTGCTAAATTCTCTGGGACAATGGATGAAGGATGACTAGGGGCTTGTGTATAACTCTGAGATGTCAAAATGCCATGTTAGTTCAAGGGGTGGACTCTCCGTCATGACAGTATATGAATTGAGTTGTATTTTTTCTCACTTAGTTGGCGGTTGGTTACTTCTTGTCTCTCTTATCCATGTTGTGTCATTGCCTGAGGGCGAAATAGAGGCAAAATTGGATGTTATTGTCGATCATAAGTATGAAGGTGTGTAGGAATGTTATTGATATAGTCTCAATGTTAGTATATTATTAAGGGTTATGTGTAGTATAATGTGAATGATAAGGGTTAGGCATGAGGTGTGGTCTACATGATTATTATTGAGTACTATTGTGGAAGGACCCCTACCTATTAACCCTTATATGAATGTGTAATCTTGTATGACAGTTAGGAGTTTCCCTATTCAATGTGTCTCCTATGATGAAATGTGGGGTGTGTGGTTTCTCTCTAATGCCCTAAATGCTAATATATGGGAGTTGCTCATGACTTGGTGAGATATTGCTAAATGTATTGTGATCCTTTGAAGGAAGTTTCTCAAAACAATTTGTTCTTTTATGCGATCTTGAGAGACAATAGGGTACACACAACACTCTATGTATAAACTATGGTATTATATGTGTATGGTGTCATTGTCAATTGAAGGATATTCTATATGCACCCTTTATATCTTATTGTGCATGAAAAGTATATGATAGTAAAGTATGAAAATGTGTTGTATAAAGGTGTTTATGTTAAAGTATTTCTCACATTTGAATACATACACATGAATGTATGAGTGAAGGATGTTAATAATAATATAGTGAATGACAGTCTCTTGAAATGTTTCCTCCAATGTACTCTAAACTAGACTATGTTACGCATGTTATAATTAGGTGAAAGGACATTCTCACATGATGTTGGTTTTCATGAAAGGACATTATCATATAACCTATGAGCTATGTACATGTTATATAAGGGGTTAATCCCTAAGGCCTATCTTATGAACTAATATTTAAGAAAGACTTAAAGGCTCTTCAAAAAGGAAATTTAGCTTGGCATCGAGTGAACTTGACAATGAGAGGTGTTCCTTCACAAAAGAAGGGAGGTTCACCTGAAGTTCTCACGAGGTGGAAACTACAATGCGAATTAGCATAAAGAGGGTTTCTAGTAACAACCTCCTAGTTCCTTAACTATGTGCCTCTATAGAAACATTAGCTAGTGGATCCACCCTGATGGTATTATGAATGCATATGCCCTATCATGGCAAGTAGGACACCTTCCTTTTTCTGTGAGGGGTTGACACCAGATTCCTTGTTATCTCACATGGTCTATGTTAGTTATGGCGAAGTTTCCTGAATGTAAAATTAACAAATGGAAGTAAGAATTTAAACACTAACTAGGACTACTTAAGAGATGTTACTTAGTGTGGGTAAGGGAACGGTACTTTACCTGTACATTGCACGAGTATGTCTTGAAAAGAATTTTAGGGTAAGTTCTTTATGTGTGTGTGTGTGTGTATATATATATATATATATTATGCATGACATTGTGGTGTTAACATACTTGTTATAAATAATATGCATGATGTTAGTCTAATTTGATATACATGATAATGGTATCACTTAGTATGCATGTTGTTGGATACATTGTCCTGTGAGTATGAGGGTGGTAAAGGGAAATGCTGGTGATCTCTTGTTAGTTATTGGTAGGTGGGAGGTTATGGGACTTCACCATATTACAGATGGATAGTTAGACGTAGATGCGGGTATGAGTAAGGTCTTATGATGTATTAATGAAATAAACTCTAAATAGGCAATGTTGACTATGGTTTCATTATGGTGATATTTATAGTATGGACTTGCATGTTGCCTTGATATGTGGATACAGACTAAATGGATTATGACTATGATGTAATAAATGAATGATTTCTTGTATGAGGTCTATGAAGTATGTGGGTCTCATTTCTAAGGTTAAACGAATATGTTGTGAATTAATGAATGTGATGTGCCTATTCTAGGGTTTTCTCATAGGGACACACTTGGATGTGAAAGTATTAAGGGCGGCCACTTTGCCACATTGCAACACTAGTTGTTGGTCTGGGTTTTCTAGGTGAGCGTCCTTATGTAAGGTTTGTTTCATGATATGTAGTTCTAGAATGTATGTGATTGAATTGATGGAAGGTTGTATGAGGATAATACTTGTATGAATGATGGAATGGACAAATTCATGTTGCACTAAGTATTACCTTTTTCAGGGTTTTGCTTTAGGTAAATGAGTTAAAAAAAAAATAAAGGTAATATATTGGAGTTATTGATGTGTCTTAAATGTGATAAATGCCTTTATGTGTGTTGATGAGTGGTTATTCTGACTAATAGAAATATGTGACTATATTGTGTTTATGTATACAAACTTCATGAAGTCTCTGAAGTCATGATGCCATGGTCAACTAAATTGTCCTCTTAAAGCATGTTTTTGCCTGGTTATCTACTTAGTGCATTCTGTACTAATACAATTTTTATTTCATCCTTTTACAGCAAGTGTAGGAAGTGATGGCTAAAGGATCTTTCCTAGAATGAAGAGCTTGGAGTACTATTCCCAAGTTCGAGTTTGTCCTTAATGATTCAAGGACCTTTATGTTAAAAGATTATTTAAGTTAATGTAATAGTATACAAATATTATTTTATATTGTTAAGGATCTTGTCCCTGTTTTATTGAAATCATGTCTAATATGGCAAGACGAGACTTAGTGTCCTAACTATGTACTAATGGTTTTTAAATGAAATGACTTTTTAGTCTTGTGTTATGGTATGAAAAAAATTAAAATTTCTGCTAATTTTATGACAATGCTATGAATGAACGATAAGGCTTGTATAAGACCTCCGAGAGGTCAAGTACGCCATGTTACTTCTAAGGACTACTCTCCGGTAGTGACAATTTTATTCATGCTCAAACGATCCATAACAAAAAAAACAAAACATCATCTAGATAATTAAGGGTAAGTCAACTATGTCTTGCATTCACAAGTACCCACTTGTATCTTTCAATCGCAAGTATATCTTGACTAATTCTTTCAACCTAAGCAAGCATAATGAATTTAACAATCCAACATTAGGATTATAATATCTATAACTCAAGCCAATGAGATGAGGGTTAGACTAGATCTGGACTTCTCAAGCTCTAGACCTTTAGTCAATTCTCAAATCATGCTAATAAATTTTTCCTACACTTGACCCTCATTCTCAAGCAAGATCAAGATAAATAGGCAAGTCTTTGGGTTGATCACTTACTTAGAAGATAATTAAAGTATGAGATAAATTAGAGAATAAAAGACTCATATCATAAACAAGATAATATTCAATTCATTGGAATAGCACAAAACATGAATCTAAACTACACTATCTAAATTTTAAAACGGACTCTACAACTATGAATATTCAAGCAAAATCAAGAGTTGAATAAAGATCTTAAATTTAACACATTTAAGCTCCCCAATCTCGCACGCTTCAAATTGAGGGGGTGATCTCTCTTCTAAAATAAGGGTTGGATTAGCCTAGTGATAGGTCTAAGAGATGTCATACCTTTCAGAAATGTTTAAAATAAAAACACTGGCATCATATAATAGTCCTTCTGCACTAAGTAGCATTAGCTCGAAGATGCAAATTCATAGTGGTTGGTCCTCTTACCAATGGATAAATACACTCATCTGTAAGAACGGTAGGGGTGATAATTTCCCCTCACTCTACTCGCCTATAACTTGTAGACATGCGCGTTGATGTGGACCATGTTGCGTAGGTGACGATGGGATTTCTTGTGTCCCCTATCCCTTCTACTCCTTTCCCATCCAACTATCGTTCTTTTGTCTTCACCTTACACCCCCCGACCCCCCTATGGTACCAACCTTGCTTCCCTCCCGTTCCTTACTCATGTCACTAAACGGTATCTAATTCTTCCTTTTTTTTTGGTCTTTTCATTCATCACCCTATAATATCATGAGAGTAGAGCTACTTCCTTGTGCTGCACTAAAAAAGATTACTTAGGGTCTGTATACCATGGATGCGTGAACAAGAAAGAGAATATAAGTGCTCTCAATAACGGAGGGCCCACTTCATTATATGCTTACAGAAGGGGAATACTTGAGTATCATAGATTATCCAACACACATGTGGAAACAATAAAATCAAAGTATATTCTTATTCATACTACATATTTATTCTTCTCCTATAAATCTACCTTCCTTCCAATTATATAAACATATAGCAACTAAAACTAAATCACATTGGAATAAGATAAAGAACATATGAATTATTATAGAGAAATTTATCTTTAACCCTTTCCTAGTTTTTTTATCTTAAAATTTAAATCATATCTAACACATATATTGTAATTTTGGTCATATTTTAGCATTGTGCTCAATCATTTCCACATAGTGTAAAACAATTAAGGCTTGAATGCATTCAAAACTTTATGAACATCTCATTTACCTTTTCTTGAGGTATCCACTATGAAGATGAAATATATGTATAATCAAGTTATTGAAAATTAGAGAAATCATGCGAGTAATGGGAGATTGAAAAATGGGTAATGAAGAGATCTAGTCGAACGAAATATAAAACATTTGATTGTGAGATAAAAAAAAACTATACGTTGAAATTACTTATATTGATAAGTATGTTATACTTTAACTGCTTCAAAAAGACTATTAATTGAACTTTAAAAGTAATGTCAAAATAAATGATTATATTAGACGTCATGAACAACTAGCTAGTGGTAACACCTCCAAAAAGTAGAGCGGCACAAGTTGATTAAGGTTGCAAATACTGTCTTTAAAGAACAAATAATGTTAAAAGTCATCTAAGAAGTGTAGAGCCAGACGTTCCAAGGAAAGACTTCTTGACGTTCCAAAATAGCTAAATTTTTAAACTACATTCACGTCCCCCTCTGGTTGGTGAAGGTTGGGAGGGTCAATGAAGTTAGCTAAAAACTTGTAGTACAAAGGCTTTTCAATAGGCCAAAATGTCGTATATGGGTCTAACATATCCGGTTTAGCGTAACAACTCTCGAAGAACACACAAGGGTTCCTGGAGAAGGACCCAAACCTTGACGAGCAAGCTGCCAAGGCCGATTGTGGCAGCAGAGATTTGGAGTCCACTACACGATGCGCAACTACCATGTGGAGTGGAAAATGTTGTCTCCCGACGCGTGCACTCCATGAAGATCGCTGCATCAAACCGTATTTCAAAAATAAAATCTGAAATTTTATGTATTTTGACTTCACGAAAAGACCCGATTAAGTGAGGGGTCTTTTGGATAATTTATAGGGTGATTATACATAGCCTAAGGGTAATTTTTAAGTCAATTTTCACTAACCTAAATCAAATTTCCAGAAAAAAAAACCCAAAAGCTCTCATCTCTCTCTACTTTCTCTCTCCCAAAATCTTCCATTGAAGGAAGAGCAAAGCTTGAAGAAGAAGACCAATTACTCTAGGATTTCACTTAAATTTAGTGGATTAATCTTCATTAATGTATTGGTTATTTACTCATGGAATTCCTTTCCCCAAGAGGTCCTTTCAAAGTAGATTTCTAAATTAATTAATTCCGTGGGGTTTTCTAATTCATATGTGTTTTCTTCTAAACTTCAAATTGATGATAAATTGTGATTGCCTATGACTAATTAAGGGTAGATTGTTGGTTTATTGGTGTTAATTGATGAAATTTCATGTAAATCATGTCCCTTTCCCTAAATTTCCCAAATTTTGGATCTTGCTTATGAATTGATGGGAATTGAAGTGTATAGATTGTTAGACTTGTTTTATCTATTCTAATTAAATGACGGAATGCCTAGGGTAATGTATTGTTGAGATTGGTTCTATTTCTTTAATATTTCATGATGAACTCTATTCCCCTAACCCTAGGTTATGAATTGAAGTTAATTGGGATAGTGATGATGTAATTGACCTAGCTATTGTATTAATTACTATTGTGTGATGATATTACACCCATTGTTCGGTTGAATTGGATTGTTGATAGTAAAACCATGGATTATGTCTTGTGAAGGAGATCAGGTAAGTCTTATTATATAAGGGATAGACCCTATGAACTAAAACTAAGTAATGATTCTTAATGAAACACATTTCAACATGGACTCTAGCTAAGCAACGAGTGAACTTGAAGATGAGGGGTCGATCCTTCCCAAGGAGGGAAGTAGGGTTCACCATAGCCCTCACTGGGTGGATAGCCTCATAGACCAAAAAGGGCATAGAGTAATATTTCCATGAAATCCCCCAAGCTCCCTAAACTATGTTTCTTCCATTGGAATACTAGCTAGTGGATCCACCCTTATGTTATGTTCATGTTTGGTCGTACTTTGGCCCGTAGACCACCTTCCATCGGTGTCAGTTTTACAAATCCAAATTCTACACTTATCTCTTACGGTTTATGTTGGTTAAGGCAAGTGTTCCCAAAAGTAAAATGAAGTAACGAAGTAAACACCAACTAGGGTGACTTAAGAGGTTTGACTTAGCCTAGGTAGGGGTATGGGACTCTACCTATGTCTTGCACTACTTTACCTTGAGGGAAGCCTTATGAGGTTGTTATTATGTTCTATAATGTATATGTTATGTATGTGTTGACTCTTATATGTTAATGACACTATGTGATATGGATTCCATTTATGAACATGTGGTTGGTGTCTATTGAAAAAGTAAGATGATGTTATCTCTTAATTATATAGTATGTGAAGTTGGGCATTGTCTGTAGTTCTTGTTAGTTTACTTGGTTGAGTAAGTTTATGGGGCTTTACTTAGTCAATTGCACTAGTGGACTTTATGAGGGTTCATGATTATAGTTTTGCTTAGATTATGATGTTATGAACTCTAATGCATGCTTGTTGATGTTATAACTTGACGATAGAGTTGTCTCGATTATGTGCTCAATTAAATTGATATGCATGTTGACTTGACTAGACTTGATATTGTTGGTCTTGTGTTGAATATAGTCTTGACCTAATGGTTATGTGTTTATTGGCTTATATGAGTTCTTGGATATGCATAATGCTTTTCACAGTAAATTAGCATGTTTTGAACGAATGTTCTTTTTAGCATGATTTTACTTGTTTTATGTGCATAAAGTCATACTTAGTACAAGTGCGTACTAACCCATCAATTTTTTCGGTAACTTCTAGCAAAGAATGTTAGATTTGAGATGAACAAGTGCTGCAAAATGTGGTAAATCAAATTTTCTAATGAAAAATTTTTTCCTAGTAAAGAATGTTGGAATTCAAAAAGTACATGAATTGAAAAGTGGCAAATGACATTTTTCAATAAATTTCATATTATAAAAAGGGTTGGATTTAAAGAAGAACAAGAACAGAAAAAAGTGGTAAACCAAAATTTGTCCAATTGCACTTATATTTTCCTTATAAAGAAGTTTAGATTTAAAGAACAAAGAGCTCAAAAAATGACAAATCAATTGTTGAATGAAGGACATTATTATTTTTTCAAAACGTGTTGGATTAAACGAAGTACAAGAGAGAAAATGTGCTAAATAAATTTTTCGATGAAAACTTACTTTTTTCTCTGTAAGAATATTAGTTATAAAAACAAGAGTAGAAAAAATGGAAAATCATAATTTTCAATGAATTCTTTAATTTTTCCTAATAAATAATGTTGGATTTAAAGAAATGAAGTAGCTGAAAAAAGTGGTAAATCAATTTTTTGATGAAAAACTCATTTTCTATTTTTATTATAGAATGTTATATTTAAAGAACAGGAGAAGAAAAATGGTATATCATGTTTCGTGACGAAATATTTATATTTTAATAGTAAAATGAAGTTTAGGTCGTTATCGACCATGTAGAAAAATCAACTTCCCTGCTTTTGTTCTTTGTGTCTCCTCTGAGTCTTTCTCTTTCTTTTCCTTCTTTTTTTTTTTTTGGCCCGATAGATTTTCTCTACATGATTCTCTTACTTAATTAATTAAATTGATAATCTTTTATAAAGGATAAGGGGAATAGTTACAAAGTAACTACACAACTTCTCCTTGAAAGACTCCTAGTGGGGATTAGGGGTTGTTCATGGTTTTTTTGTATAAAAACAAATCAAATGCAAATGAAATACATTAATTTTAAAAAATTAATATTTGATTTTCTTGGTAGATTATTTTAAATTTCAAAAATCGATATTATTTTGTTTGATTTTGATTTATTAAAAATACCCGCAAAAATAACTGAAACCAAACCGAAAAGTATATTATAAATTTATAAACTACTTATAAATAAAATATGAGTATTTGATAAATTTTTAAGTCACTTAATTTTTTAATTTTTCCTATTTCTTAAGCTAAATTATGTTTAACTATTAAAAACCTATGTGAATCATCAATATAATTATTTGAAATATCACACTTTTTCCTATTTATATGAAATTTTAGGTAGACACAGGAATCATGAAAGTTCACTAAATCAGATGGAAATTTATTATTTTTGACTAAGAAATATTGTTTGTTTTTTTAGAAGTAATTTCTCAATATTTTAAGATGTGATTTTATTAAAAATTCTATTGATAAAATATTGAGATCTACGAATATGAATTAAATTATACGTTGACAAGAGATTTTTTTGTTTCTGAAACTTCATACATTAGATGAATCACGTTGTTTGTGTAATAGTTTTTTTGTGATTACTCATGCATTAGGCATTTGTGTCTATCAATATGTGTACATCCTCAACAAATTTATTACTTTCGAAGTGAAAAAAATTGAAAAATCTAAAGCGAATCGAAAATAACCAAACCGACACTGATTTTTTTTAATTTGATTTGATTTGGTTTGAGTGTTTTAAACTCGATAAAATTGGTTTGATTTTGGTTTTAACTAATAACCAATCCAAACCAAACCATGAGCACCCCTAGTGTGGTGTCTTTCAACATGTTAGTAAAAAAGAGGAGACAATGAAAAATAAAAAATCTAAAAAAAAAAAGAAACGGAATAAAAATAAAAAACTCTTAGTTTGTGAACTACACTATTTTTCATTTGAGACACGAAGTCGATCTTGTGATGTTCGTATTTGGAGTGATACAACAAAGGTAATGTCATGTTTTTTTGCTGCAAGTATAAGTACACAAACTGTATTGTTTACATTAAAATCATTCATTGGTATCAGAGCAAGATTAATTAATTCTATTTTTTGATACATCTATGTGATTTCACTGTGTTGTTAAAAAAATGAAAGTTATTTTGTGGTTTATTTTCTTAAGAAAAAGATGTGTTGATTCTATCTTTTTGGATCTGCAAGTTCAAAACTGTGCATGGAAAACTTTGATTTAATGAGAACTAATTCTTTTTAGATTTTCATAAATATATTATAATTGTAAAAAAAAAACTAAAACAAAAGAGCTATGTTTTTTGTCAAGTTGGCTGGTTTTGAACTACTTTTTCCTAAAATACAGCTTTTGTTAGTTGCGAATTAGAAATTCTTCATTCAATAGTTTTGTTTGAAACATAAGTTTTAATGATCTTCTAGATCGTATATTTTTGTAAACATAATATAATACGGTTTTTTGAAGTTGGACTGAAAATTACAAACAAAATAAAATTGACCTTTATTTCAAGGATTATTTTTTTGAGAAAGTTTTCGTGTCCTTTTAGGATTATTCTTTCAGAAAAGGATTTTGTATCCTTTATAAGATTGATATATATAAAAAGGTAAGGTTATAATTGTTATTTTATTACTTTTAGGGTTAAAGAGGCGACCCAGGCGAGTTCTTTGACAACTTTTCACCATTCTTGAGGCTAAAGGTAAGGTTATAATAGAGGTGTCAAAATAGGCTGGCCCAACCCAACCCAACCCTAACAGGCTAGAGGGTAAATGGGTTAGGGCGGCTACATAGTTAGTCTCTAAGTCACTTTGACATCTTAGACTCAAGATCATTAGAATTCTTTAGGGACACGACCCTTACAAACAAAATCAAAGTAAACTTATAATAACTTTGCAGTTAAACCCATAACTTAGGAAACGTGAATTAAGGACTCCTTTCTTTCGACTTGCGGAATCAATATCAAGATCGCACCTTATAGACATCCTTTAAGCATCCATAACCTACAGTTGTGTATAAAAAGGTAGAGAAGAATGGTGTTAGTTAAAGAATGCATAAGTATGACAACCATGCAAAAAGATACATTTAAAAGGGAAATTTTATTTAAAACCATGCATCATGCCTTTTTTCTGAAAATCTCATAAAACTTTGATACAAGAAGCATTATACAAATCATACACTTAATATAGGAATATGAAATAGTCATACATCATATGAAATCACACATTGCAATTAAGTCACATTTAAGACCATTTTACAGTAACCTCCTTGCACTTTACAGTGAGTACTTTTCTCTTTACAGTAAGTGATGTTACACACAACCCCAATCTAAGTCTACTAGTACAATGTACATGTAAGGCCCCATAACCTCACATGTACTTAGTAAACCTATCATGAGACCACAAGCCTTAACATATATTCCATACATCAAGACCCGAACAGAAGTATTTAGACTACTTATACATACCCAACAAGCCTTTGGATCATATAGTCAATAATAAGACCCAAATTATGAACATAATGAAACCCCCCCCCCCCCCGCCGACACATCACATAGAATCCCCCCATTTTGACTCATACCAAGGCATATTATAACAACAAGTAGATCACACTACAATGCCATGCATAAGGACATAAAACATAGTCACATGCATTAGAACATATTCCTAGAACATCCCTCAAGGGCTAGTTGTGCAATGCATAAGTGAAGTCCCATACCCCCACCTACATTAAGCAACTACCCTTAGGTTATGCTAGTTAGGGTCTTTACTTTATTTTCGTTGTCCATTTTACTTCAGAAAAACTATAGCCTTAACCAACACTAAGATAATGGGTGCTAAACATGGAATTTGGTGTTATAGAGCCTTACACCAAGGGAAGGTGCTCCACTTAGCCGAAGTAGAACATTAACACATGCTAGCATATTAGGTGATATCACTTGCTAGATCCTATGTGGCAAGCATAGTTTATAGAACTTGGAGGCATACATGGAAATATCACTTTATACCCTTTGGGATATGAGGCTAACCACCTCGTGAGGACTATGGTGAATCCTACCTTCCCACATTGTAAATGTGTCACCCCTCATCTTCAAGTTCACTCAGTGCTAAGCTATGTTCCCTTTACTGAAAAGCCATTATTATCATTACTTTATAAAAAATAAGCTTTGGGATATTGACTCCTCATATGATTA
This sequence comes from Solanum habrochaites, assembly GCA_027704765.1. Classification (NCBI taxonomy): domain Eukaryota; kingdom Viridiplantae; phylum Streptophyta; class Magnoliopsida; order Solanales; family Solanaceae; genus Solanum; species Solanum habrochaites. Next base: position 79,060 of record JAKWJA010001524.1, on the reverse strand, counting down.
GATCATAGTTCATAGATGAGAGTTTATCAGCCTAAATCAAGTGAGAATCCCTTTCACATGGACATAGCACATTCAAGCACCATCTAGTTTAGGGTACTCTTGGGAACACCTTCCAAGTGCCCCTCTATTAAGTAGGTCATCATACACGTTTGTGTGTATACATATATGTGAGAAATCCTTTCACATGACACATTAAGACCATACATTAATGCATAAGTGTATTTATGAGAAATCCTTTCATATTAAACACATTAAGACACTATGCACATTCATAATATAACCATGCATTCACATTCATTTACTTAAAAAAATAAACGTAGGAACTATCCTATCAAGGCCACACAGTGCAATTTTTCCAGAGAAAAGGGTTCCCATACCTTTCCCATGGATAGTACACTATAGTCATCCTAGTTAAGGGGATACATAATCTACTTCTGAACCATATACTTACATGCATAGGGCATTAGACAAAAATTCATAGGAGCAATACCCTTTTCATTAGACCACATGTGAACCTGCACTACTTGATCAAGAATTCATAAGTGTAAGTGTATGTACATTTGTTCAACATGATCTCATAGTGTCTATCAACAACACCTTCAGGCAAACACCTTCTTAGGACCACAATTCACCTTCAAGCTAAACCACACAACACATACTAGCATAGGAGACAAGCTAACTTCAATACTTGCAATCAAGACTCCTAACCATAACTAATGACACATTCATATGGGGTACATAGGTAAGGGAACATCAAACATCACAACTCATAAATGACAGCACCTAAAACTATCCCTAACATAGTTATGCACATGCTTATACAATAGCCATACAACCTAGATCACAACTACAATACAAGACTAGGCATGAGACTTCAAATTGGGTGATCATCACCACCGCACATTCATACCACAATATCCTTCAAGGGCATGAACACATCACATATATAATAACAATGAAATAAACACCGCAACCATAAGTGGACCATCCCACACAATGCCATACGAGGCTACATCAACTAGCTATTCTGTAGAAAAATAGAGGAGAAGAGCCATTCTTACCAATTCATCAACATTTGATCATCATTGAATAATACTCATCTTTCATCAAGAATTCAATTATAAGGAAGTATCTAAATGTACATTAACATGGACGAGATCATGCATAAACCTCAACAAGATCATAATACTAACATGTACACTACTTTACCAATTCAATAAAGAGTATGGAGACATACATCACTTACCAATATCCCTTGATTTGATCATCATAACAAACACTCATAATTCATCAAAATACAATATAGGTCAGTATCTAAGGAGATCATAACCTAAATTAAATCTTACGTCAATATTCCTAGAATCGATATCATACAACTGTTCTATATTAATAATCAATAAAAGATAGAAAAACATAAATTAATACAATCTAATATTCAAGATTTGATCCACATTGGACCCATTACATCTAATTCATAATAAATTTACATGATAGGAAGTATCTAACAATCAATTTAACATAACTGAATCACATTATAATTCTCCGAACATCCAGATCATAATAACCAATACATAGGCTAAAATGAGATTGGGAGGGATCATGGGTTCAACATGGAATTGGATTGAAATTCACTTCAAAATCAACATATAATAAACAATTTATCATAATCATGCTTTTAAAATAAATTTTAGAAAGAACCCATGACTAGAGTGAATGATAGGAAGTTTGATCAAAATTTTTCTTCAAAAACTTTGAGAAGAACTCTCAAGATGAAAGGTCATATAGAGATGAAGGATCACCATACCTCATTTTAGAAGAAAACACTAAAACTTGATATATTCAAAAAAATCCATCACCATGATTGTTCTTGAGCTTCATGTCTAATGGAGGTTTCTAAAGAGGATATTTTGGGAGAGGGAAGTCTAATTTTGAATTATGGAATGGGAATGGGGTTCTCATGTTTTTAAACCCAAAAATAACCAAATAAACCACCTAGGTTCTGTCTAGACGTAGGTGAAAATTTCCCATTCCACCCTTCCAATAACAAAGTTTGCCTGGCAGTTTGACACAACCTGCATCGACGGACCCATTGACGCCTAGTAGATCCAATGACATATCGCACTGATGGCCGTACTTTGAGTTTGAGGCATGTCAACTGACTTGAGCCTTCACAAGGCTAAGTCTTGAAAGACACCCCCCCCCCCCCCACCAATGGGGCGTAGGGGCACTGACGAGGCGTCATTAGGCTCCATCTATTGACACAGCCAAGGTAGTGTCTCAACAGCCGTGGGTCTACCTGAGGGACTCTGCGGGACCTTGGGGCAGTCTCCAGGATTTTTCAAGGTAAAATAAACACAGTAACACTTTTTTTTTTAAAGACCATTCACGACAGTTTGAGCATAAAATAACACTCGCAACACTTCCCAATCCCAAACATTATTGGTAGTCCCACTCAAAGTAACACTAGGAGGTCTCAAAGGCTAACTTTCGAACGTCTTGGATGTTCTTGGACTTTTGACTTTCAAATGACTTCAAATAAATCATAAATGATTTAGAACTCTTAATCAACATGTTAGCAATCTTATAAGTCACATGTGAGGCTCTTGACACCTTAACTCATTTTGGGGGTGTTATAGTGAAATGAAACACAAGCAAGTTAATTTAAACTAGAGGGTTCCAATTGGTATATGGCCTTAGGGACCGTATAAGTCATGACTAATGCTCATTTATGGAAAAAACTTTAAATAAATATTTGGACTTATCTGTGAATTGTAACTTGGAACGGTGAATGTTTGCTTCTAGTTGTATGAAAATTAACTATATGTGTGCTTCTAGTTGTATGAAATTAACTATGAATGTAAAGAGTATACTACATGAATTTGATATGATTAATTGCCCAATATTTCTTCAATGAATGTGATATGTGCAATGTGTTGGTCTAAATGTTCAAAGTGTGCCAGTTGTAACTGCTCCAGTGTCGTGTGACTTGTTCTAAAAGGAAAATCATCATGAAATTACGAGCAGTGGGCTAGATAAATTACGATGTGGTTTATAAGAGACAAATCTTGATGTGCATTGTGACCAACTAATAGTCGTGTGAATGTCTGGAGTATCCTGGGAACCAGTGAGATGTAGCGTTGAATGTAACATAAGGGAAATTGTAGAACGTGTGTCCTTAAGATTGAATCAGGGTAACTAATGATTTTCCTAGCTATGGGGATACTTCCAAAAAATCTAAAGTATAGTTGGGACCATGATGAAATTAGAGATGATAGAAAAACCCCAGAATACTTTTTGGCCTGGGTTTTGGTCCCGTCAGAACTGCTACAGCGAGATTGTTCCCACTAGAGCGGTGTTTCTACCGCGAGATTATTCCTCTAGAGCAGGACAAAGGGATGCAAAACCTCACTATTTTTCCCTATTTTCTTAGTAAGAATTATGGACCCAGAATAGTACCTCATTGTTAAACAATCGACTATAAGTTAGAGGGTGTATCTAAATTGTGGAAGCCCTTGGTATATGAGGGTCGATGTGGTGATCACAAGTGCTAAACTGTTTTATGTGAATGAATGACAATGTGTGTTGATCCGTATTCTATAATTATTTCATACGTGACAGTTCAATGGCGTAGGATTGATTGTTGGTTGTCATGATATATCCGATGCCCGTCAGCCATGTTTCTCCCCAGTTGAAAGAGTCAGTCATAGTCATCCTTGTATATCGGTAATCGGTTGTGTTATCGGAATTCAAGCTGGGTTTATTGCGTTATATTGTATATGACTGACTTGAGATAATGTTAGGCATGACTTTGTGTCCCCCCTATTATATCGGGCTTAATGGTAATGCTAAGTCGGGTAACTCTAGAGATCCACGGTTAGGAAAAGATTAGAGTGGGGCAGAAGTTACAAAACCTAATCTAGGAAGATCATATCTTTATTAGGCTAGAAAAAAACTGGTTAAGGCAAAAGATGTTTTACGTAAGTAAATTATTATTATGTAGATAAAACTAATGACTTCTTGAAGCCGGATAGTGATGGAGACTAAACATAAGGTAATAGAGTTTGAGTAGCTGGTTGACGAGATTGCAATATATAAAATATTGTAGGTTTCCAATATTTGTGATATGTGGTGTATTGTATGGAAATTTTACGAGATGGTGGGGGACAACACACGAATAGAATTTTAATAAGAGGCTAGAGTCAAAATGAAAAAAAAAAAAAAAAAAAAGGGGGGATGAGGGCAACCTTTAGAGATTAGGCGACAGAATACTATCATATCGATTTGAAAAGCGCTTAATGATATATATTTAGAGGTGTAAATAATGGAGTTCTGAGGACAAGTATTTATTTCGTTTTGACTGTGGCGATGGTCAATGGGTCACAAGTCTGTCAGATTGGGTTAAATATAAAACAATATTGAATAAAGGACTAAGCATTTAAAAACATTAAATATTTGTTTGAGGTGTAAAGTTTATTAATTTGGTCACTACAGATCTAAGAAAGGTATATTTAAAAGTTGTTGTCTCTAGAGTACGGTTAAATGGTTAGACGTTGTATGTGATGGTGCGTTTGTCATTGAGAATGTTAGCTTAATGGAAAGATGTGAAGGAGAATGTGGATAGTCAGTGACTGGAAATGACTTGTATCAACTCTTCAAAGGAAAACCTTTTGTGTTATTCAATAAATTCTTATGTGACCATCTATTTGGTTGTGTACATGATTGTGAGTATGATGAACTAGGTAAGCTCACGCCTGCTTTCCCTTTTGGGAATGGGTCGTTAGTGGTGGATCAGTTGTATTTATCCTGTGATGTTCTCTTGGTTGAGTAGGATGATTTGGGAAGACATGGTTAATTCAGATGACTTATGTGGTTGAATGTGGGGATTTGAATCAATTTTTGTTGTTCTTAAGAGGTAATATATAATGTTAAATCTATCATTTCAACAGTTTTGTTGGATGTTGTGTTGGTTTGTATGTTTGGACATATCTCTCAAGGAGTATCCGATGTGCTACAGATTGTGAATGTTGCTAACTTAATCGTATAGACATTTATGTTTAAGATGGAGTATTGAGAGACTATGTGTGTTTATTGTCATGAGTGTGTGGGGTTGGTTGAGGTTACTTACTTGTGGTGAGTTTTGATTTAGGATTTTATTATGGTTATGTGAGAAAGGATTAGTCCTGATGATTATGTCGAGTCCTTGATAACATGTTGCATACATGTGTACAATCAACTGTGGTGGTTATTGGAATTCGTTTTGTTATTTAGTTAAGTTACATACAACAATATTTATCGCTCGCGTGTTGAGATAACTTTACTGGTGCATGGTAAGGGAGGATGTGTAGGTATTAAATTGTTTGGTTTGAGGTTGAAGATGTGAAACCCTTAGAGGGGTAATGATATTTCATAATAAGGGTATGCTAGAAAAGTATTCCTAGTAATTTGACGTTTCAGATACTACTCTACCTATATTTTACCCAAGTCTTTTCTAGTTGATCACTCGGGAATGAGTGATAGGTAAATTGGTATCTATTGTAGCGACCTGATTTTGTCATTACAGAGAAGTCAACAAAGAAACAATTGGGGCTAGAAAATGTTTTGTTGTAACTTGGACTTTTCCAACCTAGTCCAGATTTGGATGAAATCGGAGGCATTATGGTGTAGGGAAATCTAGTAATTAATGATATATATAATTGTGAATTTTATTACTTGAGTGTATATATAAGACGATAAGGAATACATACAACTTTACAGAATTGAATTCGGACGAGTAGAAAAACTCCTGGACAAAATGATATTAAGGAAGGGTTACATTTTGGCTCGTTGAGGCCGTTGCTGCGCGGTATGGGTCTGTTTGTAGTGGGCACAAACGCGACTTACCTTAAAGTCGCTACGGAAACCCCCCAACGGCGACCATAAATGTATTTTTCAACATTTTAGGGGTAAGAGGCGACCAAGACAAGTTCTTGAAGTTTTTCACCATCTTGAGGCTAAAGGTAAGGTGTTAACACCCCGAATCTGCTTTTGATCCATAGAACTTATTTTCTTGGGTTATTTGATAAGCTATATTTTAATTTCGAACAAGGAGCTAAAGCGATAGCATATCAAAGTAAGAACCCAACTAGTGAGGTTTGGGATCGTTTCCCATGAGGAAAATGGTTTCCAAACTTAAACTTATTCTCTATTACTTCTAATTCTAGTCAATTATTTCCCGAAAAACAAATAACTAAAGGGGTTTTGATTAATAAAAGCAGGAGCTAAATTATAGTAAACAAGTGACAGGCTCAACTTTTGGAGTTTAAGCAAGTACCTGAGAGTAATTGGGCCCGTCAGGTTTCCCCACAGGCCTTCCTAACTCTGTAATTAGAGCTATAAAAATACCTTCCTAGTATCTTTGCATGTAAAGTGATAAGTTAGGTTGGGTATCTCTAAAATCCTTGGTATGGAAGCTTATGAGATTCACTCAGTACCTTGGTGTCGCTGTGTGCAGTGTTGTGGTGTTTTCTAAACCTTATCTTTATCCTCATTTTAAGCTCATATTCGATATTTGACTCACAGTTGGTACGTCGTTACAACGACACAGCCTATAGATCGTATATCACTTAAATCTATGGTCATAATCTCTTTTCCAGTAGGGGGATCTACTCCTTGGTACAGAAAGTAGAAAATAAGGCGAGTTCTAAGTTGGCATCCGTTACAAATGACTTCTTAAGTGAAAGAAAGATATACTGCAATACATGCAAGACAATATTTAGATATTGTTTTTTATTTTAGCTTGCATGTCTACCCTTGTTAGTACCATTGGTTCTCACAACCCTCAGGTTATGGAGTTTAGTTACCCATGATAAAAATCACACAATTCATATTGATTAATTACGAATTCAGGCCCTTTACTTTAATGATGATTGAAGAAAAATCCAGAATTGGACGTGAATAATTCACAAAAACACCAACCAATGATTCTGTGAAAGGTATGATCAAATACCAGAAATCATATCGAGGAGTTCGATACTAAACAAGAGAACTAAAATATCCCAAAAGGGGTCTATATCCAAAATTACAAGGGGTTTTTTCAAAATATTTATAATAAATAAAAAAATAATAAAAATAAGGACTCTATTTAAGGAAATTGTCCATAACGCGTTTGAAGTTGCCGACTCCATGAGCGGCGCCGTCATGGACACGACGATCCGTCGTACGGCGCCGTATACCATATTGGAATATATTTTTCAACGGCTTCTCATCACATTTTGGTTTACCCTCGACGGGACAAATTTGACGGACGTTGCAAGCACCAATGGTTATCTTAGGGTTCCGTTCCACAACACTTAGAAACTTTCCTTGAAATTGGGTAAGGGAACTACTCTCTGAAAACCACCGCCAAATAGGCAGGATGGATGTCCATGGTATGACGGTCCGGTCATGCGCTTCCGTTAGTCTTACAATTGGTATAATTACCCCAAGACTTTCCTTCACGATAGGGCCATGTTCTTTCTCAAGCACCCCGGTGCCATCACCTAAGCACCATACCAGTAACGACCGGACGTCTTCTTGGTCTCCGCTAGGTTGTCACTTTGCAATTTCTGATCATAATCCTCTGTGTTCCTTCTCCTCTGGACAGATTTCCTTCGCAACAAGAAAGATGAAACCTACATCAAAAATAAATACCAAAAAGGCTTCAGACACACACTAAACTTTAGGAAAAGACATTGAAGTACGGTGAAAACCAGGGTACACTACAAACAACCCCTCACTTACAATTCTTGTTTGTCTCAAGCGACGCAACTACTGGAATCACTACAAAATCATTTGTACAAGAGATACAAATCTTTTAACTTTCGCAATCATTTGTCATAAAATTCTAATTATTCTCATTATGTTCCTGCATGCTATCAATATCATGGGGGGGGCCTTGAATTATGTGGATCAGAAAATGGACACAAGACTACACAAACGTGACACCTATACTCCTTCGATTCTCTTACCGGGGTGCTAATTTTCCGGTTATTGCAAAACTAGTGTCTCACTTGAAAATAACATCTCATTTTCAGTTCAATGATTTCAGTTTAGTATAAGGATTACTTTTCAACACTTACGGCTTCAGAACAAAGTACAACTCATTTAACAATTTCCATAGGTTGCCCTTATTTTCACTGCTTTAAGTTCCCCCACATAACAAACTATTAGGCTCACGATTTGGATTCTTAGCTTGTCTGTAAACATAGGCTCAGGATGATGGTGGGTTGTATTAGGTATATTTTAGTGACTTCCTTGCACTCCTTGAAAATATCGTTTAGGCGTCCTACCTTTCATTATTTTATTCGCCTTCCTTCTTTATTCTTTCCACCATTCGCCATTTTCCCTTCTGTCTTATTTGTGTTAAATGACTCTTTTCTTTTCTTTTTCTTTTGATTTATCATTTGTTTTTATTTTAATTTTCTTTCAACTGGTTCTTGAGTAACTTTTCTTTCTATTCTTTCGCACCCTTGGTCTTTCAACCCCAATTTCCAGAAGCATTCCCTCTAAATTAGCCACCCCACACTCATGGCTTTGCCATGAGTCAAATACACCCATACCCAAAGTTTGGTCAGGGCATGACAAGGTGTTACTTGCTTGAGCCACCCCAAATTATGCTTTTAGCATAAGCTGACGGCTGCACATTTGTCCAAGGATGGACCAAGGCAACACATTATCCCAGAAATCTCAGTGGGGAGGGAAACAAAGAAAGTCTATTTTAAGCTAAATATCATTTGGATCCAAAAAAAGGATTAATTTATTCAGTTTTTGTTATTTAGGCGAAAAATTGGAGTTATATTGAAAAAGGCCTATGATCCTTCCTAATTGTCTATTCCAACTTACTTTTAACAGGACTAACCAGGCAAGTTCAGCTTATTACCACTAGTGGGCTATCAAATTTTCCTCCCATCAATGGACATCACATACTCTTGCTCAGACATTCGCACACCACTAATTCGAGTCTTAGACTTATGTTCATGCAAGGGTGACTCTATGTCATGCTTAGAGCCGCACAATTTATCAATTATTATGCCTTGAATGCCATCATTTCATTAATCAGGAATCATTTCTGTTGAGCAATAATGCTTCAGGTTAACTATGTACACAAGATTATATACAGGTCGGGTTTCAACAGAAAAAATAAACAGTCTTCTGGGAAAAGAAAACAGGAAAGAAAACCCCAAAACGACGGATCGTGGACCTCGCGTGATTGGTTTACTCAGACTGCAACCCTAGCACTCACTCTCCATTTACCCCACCCCAAACCAAAAGATATGCCAATTATCCCAAGAATAAAGAATTCAAAATAATAGAGTGGTAGGTTGAAAGCCAAACCTGAGGCGCCAATAGCGACGTCGACGCAACAAGATGGTGGGTTGTGGTGTCCAAGCAACTAAAAATACCCTTCGTCTCTGAACACCCTCGGTTAGTGTCCTCAGCCCAATAAAAACATACGTCAGTAGTTACTTTCTACAATAATCAGACATCATCATAGTGCGCTTCTTCTGCCTCAAAAATTCTGGAAGATACATGCCACCAAGCAGCAAACTCAATAGCACTCAACTGATAGGCCCTCATCAGCAATAGACGCTCTACTTTGCGCTCCAAATATTGGAGGCTCACTCTTCTGTACCCTAGCATTCATCCTCATGTCGAACATCATATTGCATCTTGGCATGCTTCTAGTGGTGGAGTGGTGGCACTGAGCAGTAGAGATAACGCGCCAAAATAGTATCCTTGGCAGGCTCTGCAGAAGGGCCTCAACCTTCGCCACCCCTAGCCTCTAGAAATCATGTCCAATCCGCTCACAGGCTCTCTACAGCAGGCAGCCGAAGGGTAGACACGTCTACTGGAGGGATGCCTGGGCTAGAACCGCAAACTCAAAAGCGGGTATAGGCGCTGCCTTGATGCAACCTCCATCATCTTCATCTCCGTGTGCGTGGGCCATTTCTCTCCATGCACTCCTACACATCAGCAACAGGACCTCTGATCCAAAGTATAGATGTGATGCCTAAGAGTGGGCCATTTTTTTTTTATTTATGGGACTCAGTTTCTGGACCCTAGCAGTTGGGAACCAGAGTCGTGGGGAGGGGAGAACGACGAGGACCTTGGCAGCGGTGCTAACACCCAGGATAGACCGACCGTTCTGCCTTGCTCAAGGAAGACTTGCCAACTCACTCCATAATTTACATTACCCACCGGATGCAACTCTCATGACACCACCTTCTCGTCCCTCACCCTCCTCCGAGCTACCGTTTCCCCCCATCACCCCAACCCCCCTCTTATTTACCCAACTCCTCCTTGTCCACCTCCCCACTCCTCCCCTTACCTCGGGGACCTCCAACTACCGGTTTCCCCCCGCTCCGGGGGGTTTCTCTCCCCCCACGTCCCGGTCCGGTGTTCAGTAGCATGGATTTAGCCTGGGTAGCCGCTGGGCTGCTCTAATGTATCCACCAGGTTCGCACCAAGTCGGATGGTCTGGGTCCTTCATGCGGGCCCTATGCGTGGGGCCACTAACTCATGCCCCATCCCCTGATAAGGCATAATCACAGTACCGGAGAGGTCTGATAGATTCGTGTGCCAAATAGGCACAACCTGCGTACCTACACAACGCAAACACCATGCACGAAAATGGGTAAGTAGTAGTGAGATTGAATTCCCTCTTGTCCGCCCGAAGATATCCAAGCAAAAAAGTCCCAAATCGAACCCTGCTATCAGTGCTGCAATTAGAATTGTGCGATCCCATGTGACTATATTACTGCAGCCAGTGGCGAAGAAAAGGCAGTGGCGGATTATCAACAATAGAAAACTTGGTCGTGGAGGTCAGGTTAGCTTCTTGATGGAAATCCCTCTCGTTCAAGTACACAACAGCAGACTCCAGATAAATGGAAAATACTAGGCCAACCACCTATTGGTTAGTCTCTCTCAACTCTGTCTAGCAGACCGTCCATTTATTAACTATTTCCAGTTGCTCGAACTCGGTGGTTGAGTACGGGAGCCTGTCGGCGTCAACCTCCTCGGTGTAAGGTCTAGAAGATGGCTTGCAATGAGTGTCACACCCGCTTGCCACGGACCGGATGTGATATAGGGACCTCCATTGGCGGGGGCCCGCCCCGACTATTTAATCAGTGATCGGAGAGTCGCCCATATGAGCGTAGTTAGAAACTCGCTGCACAAATCCTCACTGTATCTGCCAAAGCACGAGCCTGTCCAATCTAGCTAGTTCCTGGTGAAGAGTTGCATGGATATCTGCATGATGGGGAGGACTCCCCATAAGGGCCTCGCAATCTCCAGCGGTATAAGGGTCAGCGTACTCATGAATCCCTTATCTTCAGCAACTTGGAATCGGGAGTACACCTGAAAACTGCCCCCTCGACACACATCGGTTGGGGTCGGTCAGAAATCGGTGCAGGGCTCCAGTCAGTGGTGCTGGAGAAGAATCAGCACTATCGGCCTCATCAGACGAGTCAGATTGGGATGCAGTGGCTGGAGATGAAGCCTCCTCAAACCCGGAGACGTCGTCTAAACCCGATACTTCCTAAGAACCATAAGCATCGGTGGAGTGTGTAGCATACTCAGAAGGTGTGTTGGTCAGCATGCGCTCCTCTTCAGACTGGGAGGTAGTGACTACGTCGGGCGCCACATTTGTGGGGGTGGCTCTGGTGGTACGTACAGCCTGTGCAGCAGTGACAGTGCCTGGGGGCACGTATTCGAGGTCACTCTCACCGTTAGAACCAATGACCATTCGGGCAGATAGGGAGATGGACTTTGAGTGCCCTCGTGCGTACACGCGATCTAGCTTTCATGCCATAAGTGTTAATACCTGAAAAGAACAACAATTAGTACCAGTAGAAACAAACACAACATGCAAAAAAACATGTAAAACCAAAACTGAAATAATATTGTTGTAGGTTCTGTGCTGGACATAGGACCAGTTGATGGTCCATTGTGAGCATGACGGACAATGATGACGGTCCGTCATAAAATACTTGAGAAAATTTATTGGACTCTAAGAAAGAAAGTCTCTGACAATCATGACGGTTGTGCAGGACGGACTATCGAGAGCACGACGATCTGTCGTAGAGGTCCGTCGTTGGACACATGGAAAAGATTTTGAGACCCTTAGGAATAGGGTCTCTGAAAATCATGACCGTTGTGCATGACAGACCGTCGAGGGAATGATGGTCCGTCATTGGACACATGAAAAAGATTTTGAGACTCTTAGGAATAGTGTCTTTGACAACCATGACGGTTGCGCAGGACGGACCATCGAGAGCACGACTGTCCGTTGTAGAGGTCGTCAACGGACACTTAGAGAAAATAAACTGAAATTGGTGGGATATACCCCATAATGGTCCGTTGAGGGAACGACGGTCCATCGACGGGGTCTCTTTCTATCCTTCAGTGCAAAACTTGGGGTGCCTCTCTCATCCCCTAAAATACTTACTGACCCACAATTTCTAACCCAATTAATCGAAAGAATACTTATTGACCCACAATTTCTAACCCAATTACCTAGCATACTACCAATCCTAAGGCAATAGTTTCTCGAGTTTTAGCATGCCATTATGGAGGAATATCAACCTAGGTCAGAACCAATTATCAGAAACATACACCCCCATTTGATTTAGTTAACACAACACCCCCATTCAGTTTACTATGTGAAGGGTCTTAAGGCATGTAGGATTAACGGTGTGAGTTTGTGTCATACATTAGGGGTCAAATTTCGAACATCCAACATTCAGAATCAAGCATGGAGCATGGGAAAATAATAAAGAAATATAGATAATTTAGAGATCAGAACCACGTACATGATATTTGGAGAAGATGAAAACAAAGTAAGGCAAACAACTCTGGTGATCAGCATAAGAAGAGTTGACTCCGACCGGCAGATTACTTGAAGAAGCAAGGAGATTGGAAGAGGAAAGATTAGGGGAATTTGGGAAGGTATGGGGAATGTGATGTTATGCAGAGAGGAATAGAGTGTTAGGGAGTTGAATAGGGAGTACATGTGGGAAGTGAGGGAAAGAAACGGTTAGAATGAAGAGGTGGGAAGTTAAAAGGTTTAAAAACTTTTAATATCCGCTGGTCGGGTCGGATCGGGTTTACGGGTATTTATGCGATGATTCCCCGTAGATGTTCTATCACAGGTGTGACGGTCCTTCATGGTTTCCCTAATTTTAAAAAAATGGAAAAACTTACCAGGGCACTACGAATGCTTGTGACGGTCCGTCAGTGGGTCCGTCAACGAGTTCTGCAGACCAATTTTCTTGTGATGTGCTACCTGCAAATTTAACACCCATGAAGCTATTCTTTTTGTATTTTCTGGACACTTTTTGGACACGTACCCTAAACTATGCTCTAGCCAACACTTCTAACAAAAAAAAAAGAAAAGCAACGAAAATGCAACTATTACTAGAAAGTCATAAAAAAAACTATAGTTGGCTTAGAGGATACATATTGGGTTGCCTCCCAACCAGCGCTTGATTTAACGTCGCGGCACGACGGAGGACACTTGATTACTCAGACTTCATCAAGATGGTATGCCTCGATCACTTCATTCGCCGTTTTAGCATGCCCCAGATAGATTTTGATTCGTTGTTCGTTCACCTTAAACCGCACACCCTCCTTGTTTTCCAACTCAACCACTCCGTGAGGGAATAGTTGGGTGATCAAGTAAGGGCCAGTCCATTTGGACTTGAGTTTGCCCGGAAACAAGCGCAACCTAGAATTGAATAAAAGCACCAAATCCCCAACCATAAAATCGCATTTCTCAATCTTTTGGTCATGGTACTTCTTCATCTTTTCTTTGTAGAGGGCTGAACTTTCATAAGCTTTTAGGCAAAATTCATCGAGCTCATTCAACCCATTTATCCTCTGTTCTGCAGCCTCATTCCGAAGCCATTTTTCAACTTCTCATTTCCCATCATGGCTTGGTTTCATAATTCGACTAGAAGTGACAAGCCTTCCCATATACAAGTTGTTGGGACATACCTATGGGAGAGTCTTGTATGATGTCTGGTAGGCCCACAAAGAGCATCATCAAGTCTCCTTGACCAAGGTCTACTAGCGTTCACTGTTTCGAAAAAATATGCTTTAATTCCATTGAACACCAAATTGCCCACAAGTTGAGGACGGTATAAGGAGTGCACATTATGGCGAAACCCCAGATTCTATCCCATAATACCTTAAACCAATTGTTGCAAAAGTGGATCCCATCACTTATAATAGCCCTTGGGGTGCCCAAATCGGAAAAATATTCTTTTTCAAGAACGCGGGTGACACTCTTCCCTTGATTATTTGCGAGTGCGATCGCTTACCCATTTAGACACATATTTTAGGACACATAATCAACAGCTACTGGAACGTACTTCATCCCTAGAGAACTCACCAAAAAGGGACCATTAATTCAATTACCCCAAATCAAATAAATCAATCACAAAATGGGATTTAAAGGGAGCGCTTTCTTTCTGAAATGTTGCCATCTCTTGGATCTATCACATTGCCTTGGCAAAATGATGATATCTTGATTGATAGTTGGTCAATAGTAGACACATGTAATGTGTTGTACGATCTTGTGAGCGGATCCGGATGACAACTATGATGTCACACCTACGACGGAAGATTGGCACGCCTCCAAAACACTCAAACATCTCAACTTCTGGCACACAACGCGAATAAGCTAGGCACAACTCCTCGATACAAGTATGCTTATCCCAAAAAGAAATTTTTTACATACATATGAACTTTTTTCCTTTGATCAAGGAACAAGTCCGTGGGATTGATATCGCTAGCCAAATAAATTCCAAAATCTGCCGAACCATGGAATCAATCTTGGAGGGCGGCCAGCGAACATACTCATCGGTAAAGTTAGTTGTTTAAATCCCCCCAACTATTCAGTTTTATCCCCCCCCCCAAATTCTCTCATTTCTTTATCTTCAAACGTGGACAAGTGATCCGTAACTTGATTTTTGGTCCCTTTTCTATCAATCACATCAAAGTAAGTCAAATTCTTGCAATAGTTAATATCCAACGAATCAACCTCAGTTTCGCATCCTTCTTGCATCAATATCTAAAAGTAGAATATCAGTATGCACTTTAACCTATCAACAAGTGCCAATTAAATAGGAGAGAAAGAACAATTTCTCAAAAGCAAAGAACTACTTCAACGGAGCTCTTGCTCAGTTACGGTGAGTCTTTGGCTTCATTTAGGGCTTACTAGCAATAGTAATGGGTGAAGGATTTTGTCCCCTTCTTTGCCCAATTACCACACCAAAGAGCAACCCCCACTAGCATCACATATTACCTAACTGGACTTGCTCCAATCCGAAAAACATAATGATAGGTGCAGACACCAACTTTTCTTTCAAATCACCAAATCCTCAAGATAGTATTCATCAAAATAAAATTTACACTTCTTATCAAGCAACTTGCACAAAGAATGCCGCAATTAGAAATCCTTGATTGAAACCTGCCTGCGTTAAACAGTAAAAACTGTCATGCCCAAAGAAAGAAAGTTTCTCAAACTTTTGACAGGATAGGTGGGGAGGGAGGTGAAGGAATTTCTCTAGACCTCGACTTTAGCTTGATAAACTCATACAATTCTCTGACATGCGAGACCCATATACAAACCCTCTTTACCATTTGTAAAGTGAATTTTTCCAAGTTTATAATATATTGAAGGCTCACGGCTCTAAGAAACCTCAGATAAATGACTCAAACAGCGCTAAAGGAGTCACCAACCACATAAAAAAATTAAATCCATAAACACATCAATAGTGTTAACTCCATCATATCAGAGAGATAAAATCATACATCTCTGAATGTGGCGGGGCATTGCCACAACCCAAACGACCATCTCTTGAATGCAAGGTCCATAGACAAAGAGTAAAGGGGTTTTTCTTAATCTTCCGGTGCAATAGAAATTGATTATAACCCGAATAATAACCATCAAGAAAACAGTACCACCCCTGTCCGGAAGTCTATCCAACAAACTGATCAACATCTGGTAATCCATACACACGCTCCAACAGTCATCGGTCTCATTGGGAAACAACCTCATATTTCTCATTGGGGCCACAATCATTCCCCCTTTCTTAGTACCACTGAATAGGGCGATACCCAATACTATCAGCGGATCTCGATATATATCACTCTTGCATCCAACCCACTTATATTTCCTTATGCACTACCTTCTTGCATAAGTGGTTAGACGTCTCTAATGTCAAACTTGGCTTATGATCGGGATGAGTGATTTTATGAGAACAAAAACTGGGAGGATCCCATAATAATATACGCAAAGTCCAAACCAATAGCTCTTTTGAACCTTTGTAACACTTCAACCAAACCTCAATTTATGCACATTCAAATCTGATGGCAAATAAATAACCGGCCAAAGTATCATCTTTTCCCAAGAATACATTTGTTACCTCGTAGAGGCTTAAGTAATATTTTGGAGCCTCCTCAATAGACGTTTAGCAGGTGGAGATTCTCGCTGTTGCATATCTAACTCAAATTTCTTGGTTTAATGACATTACCTCAATCAGAAGCTGGCGACCAATGACTCATACTATCACTCATCCACTTCAAAATTCATGATCAATACCGACAATGCTTAAACATCAGACGCCTTCAATTTGTACTCAGATGACTCGTTAAATCTGTAGGATATAGCAGGATGCCGATGGCATGTCACCACTATGCCTCAGGGACCTACAAATGTGAGAAGGTCAATTATTATGTCAACCGGGAATTTCAATCTGGACCCTTTTCCCCCATTTCAACCAGGCCATACCCATATCAAGAATGGAGTACAAGACCCCAAAACAATAATAGGCACCTTCAAAATGCCCTCCCGATCAAGAATCACAAAATTGGCTGGAATATTTGAACCCCATGCCCACTTTTACTAGCACATCGTGAGCTTATTATTGGGGTTCTTTTTACAATTCGATCGGCCATCAGTAGACGACATAGCAGTGGGATTTGGGACCCCAAACCCAACGTCTTGTAAAATCAAGAGGGGCATGGATTTATACTTGCCCCCAAGATAATCACATAATGCTTTCTGCAAAATTGTACAACCCGATTGTACAAGGAATGTGAAAGCCCCTGATCTTTTTTTCGTTTGCACTAGAGATCTTGTACAATGACTACAGTGTGCATTCTATCATCATCCCTCAAAAGTATCTGATCTTTTCTTCCCATCTTTCATGAAATTGGCATAAACCGGGCATTTTTTCAAGAGATTTAAAAAGGGACATTGATTACGAGAGTGGTTTCAGATCGTTATAAAACAGAGGTATTTACCTTCTTTAGTCTTTTTTACTAACCTTTTGTGGGAAAGAATAAGCAGGTGGTGTTCTAGGCTGGGGGTCACCTTTTGGGGCACCTTAAACTCTTTTACCGTTTTAATTTTAAACTCAACAGACCTCCGCAAACTGTATGACCAATCGCGTAGAAATGTTCTAAGCAGAAGGCACAGGTGGGTCAATGGTGTTACTTACCACCCCGCAGAGGGAGTGCATACAATGCCCATCATTTTCAGGATTTTGGCAGTTGTTCCTAGGAAAAAGTGCCCGGTTGCCGTGTGTTCACAGTTGCAGACAATTGTCCATTTGCACCCTCAAGATCGCTTTAATTGAGATTGCATGTGTATGCAACTTTCTGCCCTCAACCTGCAAAGTAATTTCTTTAAATATTTGTGTGCTCACACTAGCATCAAACCTCCTCATTGTTCTACCATCATATGCCTCAACTCGCACCATACTACTCCACATTCCTCGGAGCAAGTTCACGATTTTGCGGTGGAACATATAGGGGCCCACTCCTTCATTTTTGTTACCATAGATCCCGGGTAAAGTTGGTTCACGGTTGTGTAATTACACTCGGAAATAAGACCACGCGGTTGGTAATAACTACCATAGTTCTGACCTTCGTTCTCGAATTTGGGGCAATTATCTGATTGGAGGCTTGGCTTTCGGAAACCTTACCCTTAAATCAGTCACTATAAAGGAGTACTCTTTGCTTATAGTAATATTAATATTTGGCGGTGGATGGTTTAGGATAAGTAGTTCACTGCATTTACCTTTCTGCACCCCCAGGCAACATGTTTCAAAACTAACCAAGCTCAGTTCTCATTGAGCCACTCCTCATGAAAGATTATCTGTGATGAGTGTGTGGGATTGACGGAAGTGGTTTCCCATGTATTGACTTACTAGTATCTATAAGCTTTATCATTTGGGACATTTTCTCTAACTTTTCAGCAATTTCAGCATAAGGACACTCCCCATAAGAACCACCTGCTATTGTATCCAACACCGCTTTGTTATTATCATCTTGTCCCCAATAGAAATACTCTTTTAGAGACTCATCATCTATGCGGGGATTTGGAACACTTCGCAAGCATGAAGTGAACCTATCCCAAGAACTGCTAACTGACTCTCCTGGTAGTGCCACAAAGTTGTTCACTCTGTCTTTGTGGTTTAGTTTCTTAGATTTCGGGAGTAGTCGGGCTAGAGAAAGCATCCCTCATTGATTTCCAATGAGATTGAGTTACAGGGAGCTCAGTAACCAGATTAGCAGCCTCTCCATCTCAGTGATGAGAAAAACTCTTTGCCCGATTACTCCTATTCAATCGGGCCTCCACACAACCTTTTGCAAACACTGCCCTTACTTCTGGCAATATGTGCATGTGGATCCTCGAAGTAGCCCGAAAACAAAAACCGTGGTGGCCGTGACATTTGTCATCACACTACTAGTTCCACAAAATGTGTTCGTGTGGTAGAGGGGCCAAGCCAAGTGGCCCATCAGAGTTTTGGCGATAGTTCTTTTCATAGCCCTTAGTACTCTTGAGGCGGCGTGGAGTCAGGATGGTGTCTCTGTATTTCCTCATCACCTTGGGATGTCTCAAATTCGATTTATTTTTTCTTAAAGTATCTCTAGAGTTGGGGCAGTTTCAAATACCGAGGTATTCCTCTACTTCCTCTACTCATGTGTTTTGCATGTAAGGAAATTAGACCTGCAGTAGACAAAACAAACATAAAGAGTAAAATCTCGGAATGTGTGACTAACTTGGTAGTAGCTTAAGAATTAATCTCAAAGCCAACTTTCCCCTGCAGCGGCCAAATTTTGTACCTCAAATTTACTTATCGAAAAGAATAAAAGCGGTCGCATCAAGTAAAAACCCAACTAGTGAGGTTGGTATCGTTCCCACGGAAAATTGTTTCAGACTGAATTCTATTATTTACTATCTGATTTAGGTCAATTATTGGCACGAAAACATTAACTAGAGAGGATTTATTAATAAAAGCAATTAGCGACTTAAAGTAATCAAGTGACAGTTCAGTAGGGGAGTCTAATCAGTCATAGAGTAAAGCTACGGTGTAAGTGTTCCCTCACACACAGCTCCTAACTCGGGATTTCTAACTAGCTATAACCAATCCGTTCCTAGTATCTGGCAGTAAAGTGGTACTTAGGTATCTCTAATCCTTGGTCCTACATCAGATGATTTCACTCCGTAACAGTGCGTCGGAGACTTGTTGTTGTTTTACTAAACCTTATTTTTTACCTCATATTAAGCACATATTCGATATTTTGACTAGGTTTTTCTTCGTACCGACCGACACTAGCCTATTAAATAGTATATCTAAATCTAATATTGATAATTCTTTTTTGGCTATTATCTACCTCCTGGTCCGTAAGAGACAGTAGGAGAGTTTCTAATATGGTCCATCCGTGGAAACAGACTTCTAAGCGAAAGAATTAAGCCATACATGAAGAACAACTATTCTAGAATTGTTATTTAGCTAGATTTACCTTGTTATTTACCCGTTGTCCCATAACCCTGTTATGAGTTTAGTTGACCGAGGCTAATAACACAAAATTATATTGATATATAAGAATTTCATGCTCTTTCTTTTATGAATGAACAACATCCAAAATTCACATAATAATTCACAAAACACCAACAATTGAGTCCGAAAAGTATGATCAAATACCAAAAATCAAGATTCAATCTTAAACAAGAAACTCAAAATATCCAAAGTCTAACCCCAAAAATCGGTTTTTCAAACTATTTAATATTAAAACCTAATAGAAAGATAAAAGAAGTACTCTAGTTAGTCAGTCGATCTAAAGGCGTCTGAATGACTATCGCTTCGCAGGGCTCATGTACCACGAAGAATCCGTCGTGGGCTCTGTCATCCATACTTGGCATAATTTCTAACTAACTTTCTTTCGTTCATCAACTTGTTTACCGCGATGGACTGCTAATCGGGACCGGTTGACAGCACGACGGGTCCCTCGAGGGATTCCGTTCCAGACACACTTAGAAACACTTCTGAAATCGGGTACTAGAACTAACTCTATGTCAACCACTACGATATGCATGACGGAGCTCGTCATGCTATGACGGTCCATCATGAAACTTCCATAGTCCCACACTTGGCTTAGACCATGCCCCAACTTCCTTCACAAAGAGCCTTTTCCTTCTCACTACTGTGCCAGCTACGGACCGTAACAAGGTCACGACTGACCGTCTTGGTCTCCGTAGGTGGGTCTTGTCTATTTGTGCTCAAAATACTTTGCATTCAAATTTTTTGGACAGATTTCCTGCAAATACAGAGAACCTACATAAAAATCAATGCACACATGTTTAATACACACTTAACTAAACTTAAGAGAAAAGACTTTGAAGTGTCGTGAAACCCTGGTACAGCATTATTGATCAGGAAAGGGTTTGATCAAAGAATTAGGAAAAAAAACCCTATTTGGTCATTATAATCTTGGGTTGGTCAGACAGTTACATGTGTGTTATTCGACTCGAAATTAAGACCTTTGATTTGGATCTTTGCGTATATTTTATTTATGAGTCAAAGTCTTAAGAAAATCAAGCTGGATTGGTAGTTGATGGGTTATGATGTCATGTTGATGTGATAGATGTTTTTAATTGCTTCATTGAATGCATTTAGTATGAGAATTTGTATCAGTGAACACAATATGTAATGGAAGTAAGGAATGAATAAGGTAAGCCATATCACCTCTTGTTGTATGTCTTGATGATTTAATTTGTGTGTGATTATGAGTGGGTGGCTGATGGGATCATATTTCCACATTTTGTCAAGCTAACTTGAATTAGATTTCCACGTTCTGTCATAAATATTTGATCGGGTTGTCACGTTACAATACAACTATGGGATCAGATTGTCATGTTTCGACAAGCAAAATTGGATCAGGTACCATGCCGGTGCACTAACAATATGAGTTTGAGTTCCATGAGAAGATCATTGCATTGGGTTCCGTGAGAGGACCAACTCCTTGTGATAATTGTATGAACTATGACTTCTCAAAGAGTTCTACTTAGTGTGAGTGGGGGAGTGGGACTCCATTCATACATTGCACAAGTGAACTTTAAGAGTAGTTGTGGTGTTGTTCTCTTATGCTATGAAGATTGTATTAATCAATGTTGTTAATATTAGATATGTTACATGGTTATATTGTTACTTTGACTTATATATGTTTCAATTGTTACTTTGACTTATATATGTTTCACTTATTAGAATAGTCGTGTGATCCTACTAGTACACAGTGGTTGTGTACTGATTCTACACATACTTTTAGTTTTGTTGAGTACAGGCATCTTCCTGCGGCTATTGTCAGACCTCGTTTTGAAGATCAATGACCATTTCGAATTCAAGGGTGATATAGTTCTTTATGGATTCCTTGAGTTCTCTTTATTAAAGTCCACTCTCTTCGGACGACAAAAAGAAACCGACAAAATAATGACCCAAAAATCATACTATTGGTTAGTTGTTGTAGTTCGAGGTTGTACCACCCCTTTTTCTTTAATTTGTCTTTGGTAGAATTTTGGGGGGTACATTGGGATCTTTCATGTTCTAGGTATTTAATCCAACATTTTTTTAGCTAATTAACTTGTTTTTACTTTTAATTGCTTTAGTTGTTTTGGTTGATTGCTTAGTTTGGGTTGTAGTAGTGGTTCTCCCACTAGATGATTAGTGTGGGTGCCAATTACGACAGCTTGGGTAGTGACACAATCAATTGATACCAACTATCTAAAATAAATACACATATATTTTTGAAATAATAAAAATAAATTATAGTATAGAATAAGGTTAAAGTGATAACAAATTCATTTTGGCGAAAAACATTTACCACGCTCTTCTCCTCTTTCTTCTAAAAATAACCTAATCTAGATTTCTAAAATTCATGCCACTCATATTCAAATCAAAGAAAAGATTGTTCAAAATATGTGCAGAAATTTCATATACTTGAACGATCACCTATTCTTTTACCTTAATTTAATCAAGGTACGAAGGTTCAAAACTTTACAAATAATAATTTTATATTGTTGTTAAGATGTTCAATCCAATATGGGAATCACTAGAGGAACCTGATGTTTTTGTTGCAAAATTTAAAGTTTGAGGAAACTAAATGTTTTTGTTGCAAAATTATTTTAGTGCTGATGTACCGTGGTTTCACAGTACTTTCAATGCTTGTTCCTTAAGTTTGTGTGTGCTAGGGGCCTTTTTGTAAGGAATTTTAATGTGTTTTTATTTGTGTTTTGGCAGAGGAATGGTCCAAAACAAAAATGCAGAAGAGGTCTGGCGGAAGAGGTGACAACTCCACGAAGCATCGACGGTCATAATTTGATCGGTCACGGATATCCAGCATCGGAATGCAAACTCGGGAATTCTAACCAATTGTAAGGCTATGGAGGGATTGAGCAGCTCGTCGACATTACGGACTGGTCCTAGAAAATCATCGATCAGATTAGAGTTTAGTGCAGTACCCGTGTTGAAGAATCTAGTATGGAACGACGAAAGCATCGACGGACCGTGCTGTTTTGGTCCATTGTTGGTCAGAAGATTCAGTATAAGCTGAAAGATGCTAAGTATCGGACTGATGGAGGCGTCGACGGTCCGTCCGTTCCATCGCCTGACCGTAAGTGGAGTCGTGTCGTGTGAAGACGCGTTTCGGACAGAACTTTCCTATTTTGAACTCCTTATCCATTTGCAGTTTGTTATTATAAATAGGTTTAAAAACTCATTTTGCACCAACCGGTATGATGAACTTTTGTATTTTTTGTCCAGATTACTCTTGTAAAACAATGAGTTAGCGAAAAATGAATTTAAACTTGGAATTTTTGGGGGATTGTAATTCAAGTTTTCTGGACAATTCTCAGATTTTTTTGCTAACTCAAGTGGTCTTTATGGATTTTCTTCAAACTTGTCAAAGTATACATGATTATTGTTTACAACCATGAAAGGTATATTCCCTCGGAATGGTAACTAAATCCACAACTAGGGTTGTGGGGGAACCAAGGTGATTGAACATGTAAACAATCTAAATAACCATTCTAAATAGGTTCTTGCATGTATGATACATTCTTTTCTTATTCTTATAAGGTTAATACCTCTAACTTTTAATAACGAGTGCAACGCATTAGAACACCCCCCCCCCCCCCCACCGCCCCCCCCCCCCCCCCCCCCCCAAACCCCCCCCCCCCCCCCCTATTTCTCTAATTTCCTCCGGACAAAGGAGCAGTTAATAAGAAAGAATATTAACATAGATTTAGTGTACACACAGGTCAACTATCAATAGCCTAGTTTTAATTGGTGGCAAGGTAATAACTTAGCCATAACATTAAATATGATTCTGAAAAAAAGGAGTCGGTAAAGGTTATATTTAGAAACGACACGGAGCAGACTAGATGTACGGGGTAAATTCTCTCTTCCGGACTCAAGGAGAGTTAGAGATCAAACTTACAATTTGCTGCAAACACTAGGAAGAATTGTTATAGCTAGGATTATCCGTTATAACCTATGGGGAACACTTAACACACCGTAGTTTACTCTCATCACGTTAATAACACCAAAAATTTTAATCTTGCTACTTGTTTACTTAGAAATAATTGAACAGTTTTGTTTTACAAAGCCCCCCTTTAATTAACTGCTTTCGGAAAGGACTTGACTAAGTAGACGTAATCATAGACTAAAGTTAAATCTAAACCATTTTCCTTGTGGAATCGACCCCAACCTAACAATTGGTTCTTTAGTTGATACAATCGCTTATACTTCTTTAGGGAAGTATAATTTGAGCGTATCAAGTTTTGGCGCCTTGCCGGGAAAATGGGTTTTAGATTAACTTTAAGCGCGCTTACCAAATTATAGTCAATAATTTCATGATTTACGTTTTCTTTGTTTTAATGTCGTTCATGCCTAGGCTCTAGGATATGCCAAGTGACACCGGAGTCGAGGAGCACCAATGCCTTCATTTGATCCAGAATTGAACAGTACACCGTCAAAAGGAACACCCACACAAGCTGGTAAAAGTGGTGGGAGGGGGGGGATCAACCGCCAACCTCCGCCACCGGTGGAGGCTCACAAACCAATGGATCATGGAAGAACCTTGGTGATGGAGCTCTGGAGGAGGCTACTAGGTCCCATGACTCAAAGTATTATAAAGACAATTAACATCACCGACTTTGAGAGACCTTCTTGTCCTACCTCACTCCACACGAAGGCATTCCTATCGTGGTCCTAGTTGCTTGAAACGCAGATCGCAACGCTAGAGGTTTTATTTTTTGGGATACCATCTGGATCCACACGCGACCTCAATCCCAAACTAAGGTCTGTTCAAGGAGTTGTGTAGGGAGGCCGAATTTAGACATGGATTTCATCGGGTTAAGGGTATTCCCTCTCTTACTGACGGGATATTCCGCAATTTGGTTTACTGAATTGACCTATAATTCGATCTATACTTGGGAGTAGTTGAGGGATGTGTTCCTAGTACGGTACTATCCAGTGTCTAAAAAGCTCAATCATAAAGATAGAGTGAACAACTTTGTGGCATTTCCTAGGGAGTCGGTAAGTAGTTCTTGGTATAGGTGTACCTCATTTGTCATAAATGTCCCAAACCAAACCGGCATTGTGATGATTGGGTTGAAGGTACTTCCTATAGAGGCAGAGGATAACATAAGGCGGACTTGAGACATTGCAGTGGTTCTGATGGTGAGTAAACTTCTCAGAGATCGCAGAAAAGTTGGAGAATTCTCGAAACAACAAGGTTGAGCCCTATGAAATCGACCTGGAGAAACAATTTTGTAGTGGCAAGCTACACCCAACAACCACGGCCACAGATGAGATAAATGCAGGAGAGTCCTTCATATGAGGATTGATCTTATATTAGTATTGGTGAATATGTCACTGGGGGGTGAAATGAATGCGGTTGAATTATTTGACTAAGAACCCACCCCGGGTTATAATTTTACTATAGAAGACTCTTATGGGCAGGCGAATGAGCAAATACCGGGGTTTTTTGCCCAAACGCCCAAGGATCCATCATGAGAGTTGCGCGCACAGGTCCAGGAAGATCAAGTCGGAACTTAGATTACACGAGAGGGGCACTATGTTTTGATATGGAAACTACAACCGCGACTTACAACTTCAACTTTGGTGTACTATGGTAAAAGAAACGATCGGAGTGGGTCCCTATGTTCCACCTCAAAATCAAGAAGTTCTCTCCTAAGGATGGTGGAGTCGTATGGCGTGATTTGGAGGATATGTTGGCAAACAGATGAGGGATGATATATTGCTGTTATAATGAGCACCCCAAAGAGTTAGAGGGAGAGGGATTTAGCGAAGTTTGGGAAAAGGGTGGATGCATGCAATCTCAACCAAGATCTTGATTTCAATGGCTCAATTGTCGTCCCTACTTGAACCTCGTTAAAAAAAAACAACCGGATACTCGTCCCGAGCAATACTACTAGCCAAAAAATTCAAAAAAATGGCATTGTTGGCAGTTAACTACGAAAGTTGGTAAGAACCTATTGATACCACCTAACGTCGTCTGGCATAGAGATGAGGTGAAAGGGATGATTAGGTAGTAAGGAAGGTTAAGTTTGGAGTTGGTAACAAATGGGGAAAAAGCAAGGTACCCGGGAAGGTGGACTCCCATTATCCTAGCCTCCACTCCCAATTCCCACACCTGTTGGTGAAAAATAGTGAGGATGGTAATACCGAGTTTTATTTTCACTAAGGTTAACAACATCTTTCCATCAATTCCCTTTGAAAGAAGCTCTTGAACAAATGATCGTTATGCCAAGTTCAGAAGAATGGGCACTATAAAGAGATCGTAATTTTGAGGATGATTATCGATGCAACATTGTAGGTTTATTTCTTCAAGGTCTCTTGTGCAAAAGAAAGAAGATCCTAGGCGCTTTCCCACAATCACTATTCCGTGTACAGTGGGGATTGTTTACTTTGCTAAAAGGCATTATTGATCTTGGGGTGACATAAATCTCATGTCTCTCCATTTACCAAGAAGTGGGTTTGGGTGACCCAAAGCCCACTGCGATTGGCGTTATCAATGGATAATAGAACGGATGAAAATGCCTATTGATTATGCCACGATGTGTTTAGTGAACTTTCAGTCATTCATCTTTTTTGGCCGATTTTGTGATTCTTGACTATAGGTTGGATTTTGATAAGGTACCTAGTATTCATGGAGGTCATTCTTGCTACCAGTCGTGCGCCTAGTTTGAACATTGAGAAAAGCAGATGAGTTCTATTGACAATGAGAAGCGACTTTCAGATATTTATAGGTCCATTGAGCAGAGTGGTGAGCTCCAATTGGATATCTGCGATATTCCTACACCCTACAGGTTGAGAGTTCGCCAAGTAACAAATAGAATAGTGCCTTGTTTGGAAGGCACTAAGCGCAGTTATCATGAATTTTGGAGAGTGATTGTATTGAAAGTAGGGGTCCTTGTTGCGGCAGCTTTAACGAGGTGATGTTCTGTTCACACCAAAGAAGTTGGAGTTAGATATGAAGCATCGCGAGTTCTCCACCCCGAACAATCTATTGGGAGGCGCCAAAATTGGACTTAAGGCTCTACCACCTCACTGAGTTGTTTTCTAGGAAAGGTGGACACTTTGCCGTAATCATTGCATTAGTTGAATGTGGAGAAGTGGAGTGTCTTGTATAGGTGGTGAAGAGGTTAAACGGCCAATTGGTCGACTTTAAGGGACATTATCTAGGTTCCACCCGGTATTTGTTCACAACAAATCCAACATCCTGCCAGATCATAAGCCAAGTAATAGAGCAGCACAGACTACTGAAATACACATATGCAAGGAGTAGTGAAATAAGGAAAATTATGAAGTGGTTGGAGTCGGAGTCAATATCTATTGCTTGATAGTAGTTGGGTTTGTTCTGTTCGTGTGAGTGCCCAAAGAAAGGGAAGATTGTGGTACCTAATGAAAGAAGAATGACCTTGTCAATGAGGCCGGTTACCAAATGGAGAGTTTTGTATGTATTCCCGGAAGTTGAATTCATGGCACTGAGAAGGACCATTGTTCGTACCCTTCAATGGATTAGATGTTGGATAGGCTTGCATAGGGGTGGTATTATTTTCTTGATGGTTTATTCGGGTTACACCCAAATTGTCTATGACATACCAACCAGAGGATTCAAGAAAACGAAATCCTGTAGTGATCCTTATGGAACTTTCGCATTCAAGAGGAGCCTGTTTGGTTGTGTAATGCCCGACTACTTTTTAGAATGCAATGATGTCGATATTTATTCTCCGAGATGGTGGAAGACACTATTGAGGTGTTTTAATGGATGATCTTTTACTGGTTGTGAATCCTTTGGGAGCGTTGTTTTTTGAGGTCACTTTGGTTCCGAGGTCCTCAAACGGTGTGAAGATTGCAACCTTGCTAAATTGGGTGAAAATATCTTTTAATGTGAAAAGGGTATTGCATTAGGCCCATCGCATCGCAAGAGGGTAAGAGGGGGATCGAGCCGAAAGTTTAGGTGATAGAGAGACTTTCCTCCACCCTTCTATAAAATGTGTGGAGTTTTCTTGTGCATGTGGCTTCTAAGGGGAGGGTTATTAAGGATTTTTCAAAAAATTTTCACATCCTCTGCGCAAGTTACTGAAAGAATGTAATTTTATTTGATGAATATATTGAAGGCGTTTGGTGAGTTGACAGGAGAAGTTGGTTGTCTTCGCACATTTATTATTTCCCCTCCAATTGGAATCAGTCATTTGAGTTGATTGGTGATGCTCGTGGGGTTGCTCTTGGTGTAGTTTTGGGTCAAACAATGGAAAAATCCTTCACCCCCATTATTACTCCCGAAAGGCCTTAATGAAGCTCAAAGACCTATATTGTGACTGCAAGAATCCTTGAGTTGTTTTTGCTTTTTAAATTTTGCTCCTATTTGCGGGCACAGAGTGCGTAGGTAAACATCCTGATCATTCTGCTTTGAGATACTTGATTGAAAATAAGGAAGGTGCGAAAACCACAGTTTGATTAGGTGGGTATATTGTTACAACAGAGTTTTGATTTTGAAGTGAAAGATAGAAAAAGGGACCGAAAATCAAGTTGTCGATCACTTTCCAAACTCACAAAACCCAAAAAAAGGATTACACTATGCGAGCGTTTGGTGATAGGCTGAACTTATGAACTTTCCCTGTGAACATCTTTTTGGCCGCTTTTCATGACTTGATTCTATGGTTTTTCGCCGATTTGCCAATTATTTGGGAATCTGAATAGTCCCATTAGACTTGTCCTTTCAGCAAAGGAAAAAGTTCATTGCATGATGTGAAAAAGTTCTTTTGGGATAACCATTTATAATAGGCTTTGTGTCATGCGGCTATTCGTCGTTGGGTGCTGGAGAGTTGAGATGCTTAGTATTTTGGGATGCATGTCTTCCTTCGCCTGTGGGTGGGTCATCAAAGTGTTATCCGAACTGCCCATACAAATTTTACAATGTGCTACTAGTAGCCAACACTCCACCAGATTCTCATAGTTCGCCAAGGTCAATGATAGCTGCCAATGAGATGGACGGTAAGTTCTAGAAGGCAAAGCTCCCTTTAAATCCCATTCTTGAATTGAGTTGTTTGATGTGTGGGCATAACTTTATGGGACCTTTTGTGAGTTCTCATGGGAATGAAGTCATTCGTGTGTGTGTGAATTATATGTCAAAATAGGTGGAAGCCAGAGCACTTGCAAACAATGAAGGAAGGTTGTCACCCCCAGCCCCACTCTTGAAAGAAGAACCTATTTTCCAGATTTGGCAGCCCTATTGCCATTAATTTGGAAGGGGGAATCCACTTGGTGCAACAACAAGTTTTGTTCAAAGGTTTATTGGAGAAATATGGGATTTCGCCCACAATGTAGTCATTTCCTTACCGCCTAGACTAGGGGCAAGTTGAGGTTTCAAATAAAGAATCACGCAAAATTCTGGCAAAATGGTGAATGCTAGTAAAATGGATTGGTCAAGGAGGCTGATGTCTGCTCTTTGGCCAACCAGAGACCGCATACAAGACTCCCATAGGTATGTCTCCATACCCACTTGTATAATGGTAAGGTTGTCACTTGACGATTGAGTTAAAGCAATAAGTCCATGTGGGCAATGAGAACTTGACATGGATTAATGAAGCCACGGACAATAGATTAAATGGTGTTAAATGAGTTTGATGAGGTTTCGCTTGAAGGCATATGAAAGTTTAGCCCTCTTCAAAGAAAAGTTTAGCCCTCTTCAAAGAAAATCTAAGAAGTACCAGACAAAAGATTGAGGAAGACGGCGTGGTTGGGGATTGGTGCATTTTTAAACTCTAGGTTCGTGTTTTCGGCAAACTCAAGTCCAAAGGACGGTCCATTCTTGATCACTCAAATTTCCCTTAGATATGTGGAGTTGGAGACAAGGAGGGTGCGAGGTTCAAGGGTAAATGGTCCAAAGAATAAAAATCTACCTTGGGGCATGCGGAGAAAATGCGAAATGAAGTGGTTGAGGCATACCATCTTGATGAAGTCTGAGAATCAAAGTGTTGCATCATGTTACGACGGTTAAATAAAGCGATGAGATGGGAGGCAACCCAATATGTATCCTCTAGACAACACTAGGTTTTCTTGTTTTTGTATTTTATGCGGTTTTTAAATCAAGAGTCATGTGGAATTTTCTGTATGTTTTAAAATTTTTTTAAGTCTATTCGACTTAGGAGAAGTCGTTTAGGGTGTCCGGGCTAAAAAAGGTCAGAAAACCAAAAAAGAATGGCTTATGGGTTCTCAATGTGCAGGACCCCAAATAAATGAAATTTGCTTAATATTGCGTAGGTGCACTGATTCTAGGACCAATCGAGGGTCGTCGTCTTATCAATGGACCCATCGATGTGTCGTGGACCAGGCAATATGATTTTCACTTATGTCAAAGTAGGACACAATCGAGGAGCAGTCAATGGCCGTGATTTGCTTGATTACGGTTCGTCGAGGGGCATCATTAGTCCCCAGAACCCATGACCGACCGAATTATATTTAAAATTCTCCCTTTCAGTAACCTACACCTTCAAATTTCTCCCCACGTTGATTCCCTCCCCTTTCCTCACTTCCCCATTCACTCCCATATTTTACCTTATCCAATTTTCGCGGATCTCTCACACACCTTTCCAAGTTCCCAAACCCCAGTCCCCCAATTCCCTATCCAAACAAAAGCCCCGTTCTAGTCGTGTGTGAGGCGGGCGTTGGTGGTATGCAAAAGGCACCTAATCACTTCAACTACAAGCGTAAGGTATGCTATTTCTCATAGCTAAAGAGTGCTCAGTCCTGCATGCAAAAAAATGATTAAACTATAGTGGGTCTGACCTAGGGATAAAACATCAATGCTTAACTGTTTAAAATGGGGTTCTTGTCCGTAGAAAGATGAAATGAATGGGTTGGGGGTGCTAACTGTCTATATAAATTCTTATGTTGTGGATTTATTTCTGGTTCCAATTAAGGGCTTGAATCGTCTCTTAGAATCTAGGATGAAATAGAATAATCAAAGCCCAAAGAATGACAAAGTGTTTTGTAGATTGATATTGAAATGGGTTGTCTTGAGTGCTTTGAATTGTTTTATGTGTGGGGCAAAGGACTGGTGACAAAAAAAAAAGTCTACATGACCGACAGTACGAGACCCAATCTACGGACCGTCGATGGGGTCCATCGATAGTAGCACCACGAATTAGTTTAACTCTAGGACGACGGAAGTGGAATATGGTCCGTTGATTGATCGACAGGTTGTTCTTCACGTCCGTCATTTCTAACTGAAACCCTATCTCTGATGCATTTTGAATTTTTCTAAGTATCCAACGACGGAAGTGGACTATGGTCCATCATTTCATCGACGGGGCCATTCGCAGTCGACGTTTAACGGCAAGCACTGTGGACTGTAACCTTCTGAATTTTGCTAAGTGTTATACCGAAGACCCTATGGAGGACCGGTCGTTCATAGATGGACCGTCGTAGGTGGCCAGTCGTTCCGATCTCTGCAGTTCTGCATCACTGTACCTTGTTGTAGCAAATTGGTTTTGCTTCTCTTGTGGTATAGGATGATAACATGAATCAAAAACTTCTCCCTTTGCAGGTACCAATGGATCCCAAGCCGGATTTAGTCTATTCCAGAGGATGGTCCATGTTTGTGGCACCTTCACGTTGGATGGTGATTGTCTCATCGGACGATGAGCGTGATCCTAAATACATGCCACCAGGCACCCAGACACCGACACCTGCTGCTAGGACCACATGGGCCACGCCCAAGACTGCCTCCCAGTTTGATGACTGACCGGCACACCATCTAGGTCTGCCTCGGGATCTAAAAAAGTGTCTGGCTTGAGGAGGCTTCCGGTGTTGAGTCGTCCCACTCTACAGGGTTGAGGCCCAGAGTTCAGAGACTGCTCTGTCACCCCACATGGGGATCCTTGAATGGTTGTTAATCAGCCTAACCAGTAATGCGTAGAGGTGCAACACCAGATATACAGGATGCCAAGATGCTCAATGATAAGGGATTCATGACTAGGACTCTGACAGTTGAGTGGAGGATTCTTACAGGGAGTCTACACACTATCCCTGCTATACATGACCTCTTCACCTGCCACCGGATCGAGTGGATGGATAGGATCGTGGGACGGTATAGTGAGGAGTTGGTGCGATAGTTATACGCTTCTTATGTAGCGACTCTCAGAGCTTCTTTGGATAGGCGGTCTAATCCCGCCAAACAGGCACCACTTACCTATGTTCGAGTTCGTGGCCGTCGAGTTGATCTCTTTGCCCACCATAGGCCATTTATTATAGGGTGCTGATACTGATGCCAACAAGGCCCCCCTCATCCCCGAGTTTGACTACCGGTGGAACTTGATTAAGTAGGGCCATTTCCAGTGAGACAAGGATATGAGATAAACCACCAAGAGGTGGATTACCCAGCACATATCCGTAGATCGTGAGGGTGCAGACTGGGTACTGGAGCCTAAAGGCCTTATCAAGAAGGCCAACCTCACATTTGTTGCCAAATTCATCTGGCTCTTGGTCTGCCACCACCTATCCCCTATAGTTGCTGACAACATGCTCACATGGGATAGAGCGGTCTTGATTGCTGCTATGGTCGCGGGGTTTGAGATTGATTTTTCGAGGCTGTTGCTGGCAGTCATCCATGAGAGGGTATTTTAAGGCCTCGACCACTTACCCCTTCCCCTGTCTGATTTTTTGACTTGTCCAGGGCTGCTAGAGTGCCCATTTGGCACATTCATGTTCTCCAAACTACTACATAAACAGTGGACATCAGTCTCATTAGGGATGAATCCAATGAGGGGGCGCCAAATAGAGGGCCCCGAGTGGAACTAGGTGTCTAATAATCTGGTAGGGTAATGAGGTGTTAAGAGAGTGTCAGGGAATTTTGATATTCCACTATTGGTACCTAGCTAGAACTTGCCCGGTTAGTCCAGCAAAAGCAATATGTGTTAGACAAAGGAAAGGATCATAGGCCCTTGTTCCAATTAGCCAATCCTTAGCCTAAATAAAAGAAAACCAAATGAAATTGATCTTTTTTTTATCCAAATATTTTGAGCTTACAATGGCACCTTTCTTTCTAACTCATCTTTCTCTAGGATAATTTGTTGTTCCCTGTCCCTCCTTGGGACATGTGACCTCAAACTTGGCCAAAAAGCATAGTTGGGGTGGCTAATGTAGAAAACCAAATCTCGTCTTGCGACCTGACCCAACATGGGTAATTGTGTACTAAACTCATGGAAAAGCATGATTTGAGGGGCCTATTATGAGTAATGTTCCGAAAAGTGGGGGGTGACTTGAAAAGATTAATTGAAAGAAAAAGAAATAAATTTTGAAGACGCGAAGTGACTCATTCAAAAAAATCAAATCAAGTGAAGAATTGAAAGAAAATAAAAATAAAAATAAAAATAAGATCATGTATTATCAAAAGGAGAAGAAGGAGAAAAAAGGCAAAAGAATACAAAGACCAAGGAAGACTATGACAAATAGGCCAATGAAAGTGGTAGGGGACACATAGCTGTAATGTCAAGGCGGGAGGAAAACAAGTCACTCAAATGTATCCATATGTACCATCCCTGACCTCGAAGCCTAGTTACAGGCCCAAGAAGTTCAATAATCGTGATCCTAGAGTCTAATGGGTGAATTACAGTAGTGAAAATGAAATAAGGGAAACCTATTGGCGCAAGTTATCATAGGTGTGAAGTGTCGAAGTAAGTTGAATAATGATCCTTAACTCAAATTAAAATTATCGTGTAAAAAAGCGGATATTTGTTTTCTGAAGTGAGAGTTACCAATATTAGAACGGTGGTACCTGGTGAGAGATTAAAAGAGAGGAGGTGTTGGTGGTGGTGAGTCTGTGTCGATGGTATGTCCACATATGAATGAGTCTGTGCGCCTAAGAGAAAGATATCATGCATTAAAAGCAATGAAATAGGTGGATGATAATCATATGATTGTGAAAGCTAAATGAGGCTACTTTGTACACAAATGTGTTGTGGGAGTCCATACTACGTCGCTGAGGACAAACCAACGAATTAAGTTGCGGGTGTGATGTACCGTGGTTGCACGGTACTTTAAATGCTTTTTCCTTAAGTTTAGTGTGTGTTTAGGGCCTTTTTTTAGTAGTTTTAATTTGTTTTTATCAGTATTTTGCAGGAAAGTTGTCCAAAACAAAAATGCAGAAGATTGTGCAGAAGAGGTGACCAAGGAAGCCATCGATGGCCCGTCGTTCCATCGACGGTCCTTATGTGGTGATCGTCAACTAGAGGTCCAAGCATCTAGAAGCAACTCGGGGAATTCTGACCAAGTGTGGGGCCATGAAAGGATCGACAGTCCTTCGACTGATTGACGGACCGTCCTGGCAAACCGTCGATCAGATCAGAGTTTAGTCCTAGTACCCGGTGTTGAAGAAATAACTAAGTATGGAAGACGAAGGCATCGACAGACCATAAGAGTATCCACGGACCGTGCTGTTGGTCCGTCGATTGGATAAGAGAAGTTGAAACGATGATGGTTGAAGAAGATGCTAAGTATGGGCCGACGGAGGCAGTCGACGGTCCGTCGTTCCATCGATGGACCGTTAGTGGAGTCATTGATTGAAGACGCGTTTCTGGACAGACTTTCCTTATTTTGAACTCCTTTCAATTTAGGACTTTATTATTATAAATAGGGTTAAAAACCTCATTTTTGGGGTTAGACTTTTGATTGTTTTTCATACTCTTGTTATTGGAGATTTAACTTTGGATTTTGGGAATTAATTTAAGTTTTTGTAATCAATTCTCAAGATATTTTTGCTAATTCAAGTGGTATTTATGGATTTTCATCAAACTTGTCAAAGTAAGTACATGAACTATTGTTTAACAACTCGAAGTTTATCTTAGGCTTTGGTAAACTCTAAATCCACAACTAGGGTTGTGAATCCCATGGGTGGACTAACAGGGTAAAAACTAGCTAAAGAACAATTCTAGGAATGGTTCTTGCATTATGATTAATCTTTCATTTAGATGTTTTAACGAGTGCACTTGTTAGAACTTGCCTAGTTTACTGCCAGACAAAGGAGGAGTTAATAGGAAAAATCATTATTAACATAGATTTAGGTATACTATCAATAGCTAGGAGTTTCAATTTGGGTAGCGAAGTAGTAGAGTTGCCGAAGTAGTAACTGAGCCATAACATTGAGTTGATGCGTATATGAGGTAAAGGTAAGGTTTAAGTAATTTAGACACACGTAGCGGACCAAGGTAGGTGAGTTTGAAATTGCTCCTAGTTGCAGCGAACAAGGCATTAGAGATACAGATACAGAACTTACCACTTTGCATTGCCCGACACATGAAAGAAGTGTTATAGCTAGGGATTATCTGCGTATGAACCTATGGTGAACACTAACCCTAGTTTCTTATGCATCAATTGAGTAAAACACCAAAGTTTTAATCTGCTACTTGTTTACTTAAAAGAATTGAACACTTTTGTTTCACAACCCCCCCCCCTTTCATTAATGTTTTCGGAAAGGGACTTGACTAAATAGACTTAATCGTATAGGACTAAGTTTTAGTTAAATAATTTCCTCGTCGTAAGGATCGAACCCAAACCTAACACTGGGTTTTTTACCTTGATACGAGTGGCCCGCTTATATTGAAGTATAATTTGAGTGATACAAGTGAGCCCATAGTTCTAGTAAGAGATGAAAAACAAATAAGTGTTCTTCTTGCTTTAGTTTGAAGTGTCTGGGCTTAATTTGTCCTAAAATTTAAGTGAGGAGAACAGTAAAAGGAGGTTGCGTATAGATTGTCATAGTGAATACAAACTTCCAATAAGAATTTCGGAGGCTAAAAGAAACATAAGAGGGTCTTATATTGTTAAGTAACACACTAAATTCTGTGATAAAATGTCTCTAATGAACTCCCTTTCAAAGATATTTTTCCAAGTTAAGTAGCAGTGCAAGAGCTAATCAAATGCCACGGCGTCCCTAAGTGTGGATCAGAGTGGTTAATTGAGAGTGTTCGGACTTAGATTGCGTTAGATTTTTACAAGTGTATACTCATCTCATCTCACTTACAATAGATATACGGAAAAACAAAAAAAACACTTCATTATAACTTTTATTTCACAATACCAAAAAATAATTAAATATCACTTGTAATTTGTGTATTTCGCCCCAAGTGAACAACAATTAATGCAAATAAAAAGAGGGAAAATAGTGAAAATTGATAAAGAATAATATATATATAAGGATGATTTAGGATTTAATGCCTTCTCAAGTTTTTTACTATGGCCTAGATTTACTCTGGACGGGCCTTTGGGGTGTATTTCAATCATTTTTCCAGGTAGGATTCGAGTATTTTTTTTGTTTAAATTTTGGATAGTTTAAGTGTCGTGTTGCTAGTGACAAGTTAAAGTTTCAAAACTTATCATTTGAAGCCAATTTAAGGGTCCGAATCATGTATTATACCTAATTCGTTTAGTGTTTAAGTTCCATAAACAATATTTTCTTCTACAAATAATAGTAACATATGTTGTCATATTAAGTGCTACAACTCATTTTTATTGTTTACTAATTCATATTTCAGACATGGTTGAACAACAACAAACTCAAATTACTTCAAGTTGGAGTTCATGAGGTTGAGCAAAGAGATAGAGTAGAAGAGCACATCACCATATTTCATGTTTTAGAGGATGTGAAATCGTACGAATCAGTGTTTCAAGGGAGACACAAACTTTGTTAAGGAGTCAAAGGACTATTCGAAGGAAATGAGAAAAGATCTTAAAGAGTTCAAGTTTTAAGGGATCCTCTTGTCCTTTTACTAGACTCCTCAAATCTTGTAACATGACTGAGATGAGGTAAATGAACAAATTTCATTCAAATTGAGGAGGGGGTGCATTTGACATTTTGATATCCTTAACAAAGTAAGAATGATTAAATTGATTTTAAAATTATTGACATTGAAATAATGAAGACAATTCTAGAAGTATGTGGTGGAATATAGGAGTTTAAGCAGTAAAACTCACAACAGTTACAACATATTTAGTATTGAATCTTTGTTATTTTTAACAAATTTTTGTACTGAACAATTTGACTATCACTTAAAATGCATATTCTGAATTTATCGTTTAGTAAATGAGTGAATGTTATTTATTATGCATATCATATCGTAAGGAGTAGTAGAATGTAAATGATGTGATTTATGGTCTAAAATATATGAGTATACACCTAAGAAATTATTTAATTTTAATAAATATTA
Source organism: Solanum habrochaites (assembly GCA_027704765.1). Classification (NCBI taxonomy): domain Eukaryota; kingdom Viridiplantae; phylum Streptophyta; class Magnoliopsida; order Solanales; family Solanaceae; genus Solanum; species Solanum habrochaites. The sequence goes on along the minus strand of JAKWJA010001524.1, from coordinate 41,961 downwards.
GTTGAAGATGATGTGATTGAATGCTATGGTCTTTTCCATTATATATTAAATATGAAAACTTATCTGAGAATTGTTTGCTTGGATTTTTATTTTTCACATTCCATTGAAATGAACATGGAAGTTGAGGGAACACATAGCCTATTACTAGCTGTCCCGGTGCTTATTATCAATTAATAGATGAAATCAAAAAGTATCCTTGACTAAACAAGGGAAAAAATTTGAACGAGATAATAAAATGCTCCAAAATATTAGTAATACGGGAAGAGGCAAAATACGGCTCGGCAGGTATAAATCATGTTTTAAATCAACAAAAGAGGGAAGACACTACACAACACCGAAGAGATAGTGAATCTTATTTAAAGTTAGCAAAAAGGCTCTAACTCATTAACGTGAATAGGAGGTAGTTTGGGGTGATGACCTCATAAATGAATGTGCAGAACTTTCCACTCCTCATGTTACGTGGGCACATCTGCGAGGAGCATATAGGGATACATCTATAATTCACCTCCAACAGTTGAATATCAAATGTGACACTTATAAGAAGTGTCATGATCAAAATGTCAAACAACACCTTAGGTGATGTCAAGCATAATAACTCAATTCAAGAGTGATGGTTATGTTATTTTGGACAAAAAAACAAGTTCAGGAAGTGATCTTGTCTCTTCCCATTAATTGGGAACATTTAAAGGAGATTGCCCCTTTAATGACAATATAATAAACTTTTTACTGTTCTTCGCCATGTGAACGTGAGGATGAGCGGTTGGTTTAGGGCGAAAGTGCTTTAATACTTTGTGGTAGAGTCAAGTAAGCACAAAGCATTTTAGAATACACGCTCCAGGACAATTGGAACATGGCAAAGTGAAGATAAAGGACAAAGAGGACGAAGATAGACCCAATAAGAAAACAAGAACCCTGATTCCAAGAAAGAAAAATGATTCTTCAAGAAGAGAGACGAGCAAACTAAAGTGTTATAATTGCCAAGTACTGGGATACTTAGATCTTGAATGTATTGAGTAGTAAAATGTAGCATTTTAACGCATCTCTAAGTGTTACATATGTATCTAGAACTTCCTCCTATATGAATTGTAAACTCCAAGATTCACCAACCACATGAGTCTAGATCGAGAAGTATTTATGGAGTTTCAACAAATTTCATCTAAATTAAGGTGGATCTACGTAGGAAATAATGCAAAATCGGAAGTCAAAGGGATATGCACTTTCAAAGTAGACTTGCTTGGTGGTCGTTCTCTAATGCTACATGACGTCAGCGGTTCGATAAAACTTAGTATTTGGTTATATTTTTTTAGACGTTAGTTTTGATTTGTTTTTAGTCTTAATCGTGTTAGAGTAACTCTAGATAATGTTTTATATGATTCTTTTGACTGACCATTTTATCATTTTAGATTTTAATCTTTTAACTTATGAGTATTATGTTGATCGTTGTGTAATGACATGTCATTCAAATAATACAATGACATTGATGTTATTACATGACATGCAAGACTAGGTCACATAGGAAAAATTGAATGAATAGGTTAACAAAAGAAGAACATTTAGGTTCTTTCACCAAAATTGATATGTCAACTTGTGAAAATTTCTTGCTTGAAAGATCACACGTAAACCATTTGAAAAAATCAGAGAGTAAGTCTCACTTCAATTAATCATTAGATATTGTGGTCCACGAATGTGAGGGCAAGATATGATCGAAACACTGCATACAGTTATTGGTGGGTTGAGGTTCACGTGTTTTGATATGTCTTTTGATTTCTCCGTAAATCTCAAGCATTGAGTGCTTTAGAAAAATATATGAATAAAGTTATATCAATTAGATAAAATAATAAGACAAAGAACAGTATAGAGACGTGACTATTGTCAAAACATTCGAGATTTTGGAAATTAACTATTCCTTATACACCTCGAAAAAATAATATACCTGAAAGAAAGAATAGAACATTATTAGATATGACTAGGTCAATAATGGCCAAATACATTTGTTTATCTCTTTCTGGGGAGATGCGATATTTGTTGTGACATACATATTGAATAAAGTGTCTTCTAAATCAGTATCTTTCACTCTTTATGAACTTTGGACTTGTCATAAAACAAACCGAAAGATCATTGACTGTGGAATTATGAAACATATATTAAAGATCATTTTGGAGATTTTGGTATACTAAGTACAAAAGGAACAAAATTTATCTTTATAAGGTACTCTAAACACTCCAAAAGGTATGTGTTCATTGATGAACTAGAGGATGGAAGTATTACTAAAATTGTATAACGAGATGTAAGATTTTTAGAAAATAATTTTCCCAAAATGGGTGAATATGTGAAGTTGAGCCTCTTTAGGAAATGTTGAATTTAGAAGATCAGGCAATATCTTAAGACATACTTGACAATTTAATGGATCAAGAAATGATTTTTGATTCACGTGGAATTATGAATCTCAAAAATCTATAAGAGAATGTACACTCAATTACGTAAGGTACAAGAAAGTGTACCTAAACAATTATAAGATTGTGGATTATATTTTTCTGGGATCTCTTACAGAATGAAGAAACCTAATTCTGTGAACCAAGACCTTTATGATCCATAAAAAGGGACATGAATGGTAAAAGCGCTGAACGAAGAATTAGAGTCCCCCCATAAAAAATGCAATAAGTCTTGGGTTCAGTGACCTTCATAAGGGGAACATAAAAACGATGGTAATAAATAGAGTCTCAATATTAAGCACAAATGGTGGGCAATAGAACGACACAAAGCAGATGGTGGCAAAAGATTTCCTCGAATTGAAATAAAGCGATGAGAAAATTTCATTAGTGTAACTATCTCCAAACAATACTTTTAGCTAGTCTGCAAGTTAGATCAGAATTATCACCAAATGGACGTGAACACCACTTTTCTAATGAATACTAAGAGGAAATCTACAGGAACACCAATAGATTTCTTGGTTTAAAGGCTAAGAAAATAAAGTTTGTAAATTTGAAAAGATTAATTAGTCTAAGCAATCTTCAAGGTGTACCTGAGATTTCATAGGAGGGATGACATTGCTTGACCATGGATCAATGAAGACCCATTGATCATATGTGGAAAGGTCGGTTTTAGAAAATGTGATATTCTTTCATCGACAAAGCTGATCTTTTATTAGTGGAAAATAGTTTGGAGTATGGGGAAAAACTGTCAAGGCATGACTGTCAAAAATCATTTGATATGAAAGATATAAGTGAAAAGACTATATATTGGGTGTTAAGATCCAAATTAAGAGCTCGTTCCCAATTTATTTGAGTTTATCTCAAGAAACTTACATAAAGAAATATTGAAACACTTTTGAATGAATAGTTGAATCTATAGATATTGTTTTAACAAGGGGTGGAACTTTAAGCTTTAAAATGTGTCCAAAGACTGAAAAAGAAAAGAAAGACATCTCTCGAGTTTCGTATCAAGTATTGGGGAATTTGATGTATGCTATGATATATAATCGCCCAAACATTTGTTATGACGTAAGTTTAGTTAGTATGTATCAATCCAATCCTGGAAGGGATCATTGGAAAGCAGTAAATAAAATATTTTGATACCTGAAAGGAACTGTAGATCATATACTATGTTATAGTGGATCTGATTCATTCATAAAAGGTTATATAGATGTATAAACTGGTGTACCGAATGAAGAAAATAACATACGGTTTATGCTCTATTTCTAAGTGGGTGGTGTTATTTCATGAAAGAGTAAAAGCAAAATGGTGACAACTACTTTAAACCATGAAATCTGAATCATGTCTTGTGTGTTACAGAAAAAAAAAAAAAATTGGTTAGTTAAATAGCATATGAGAATTGAGATTTGAGAATTCTAAGAATTTATGATTCTATCTGGATATCTCAGCGACTATCTGATACTACGTATCCAAACAAGACAAACACATTGACATTCAGTATAATTTGTGAATATGTCGTAGAAGTGAAAAAATAAATTTTTGAATACATGCTATACTTAAAAGATAGTTAATCCTTTAAAAAAAGGTCATTTGCAAGAGAATTGTTTGAAAAAAATTGTAAGATTCTAGGTTGGCACAATATTTGATGATATCTATATTGTACAATAAAGTTGATTTTATAATATTTCTTCTTTACAATTTACTATTGAATTTATGTTATGTATGTGGATGTGATATTTTGTAAGAAAAAAAAATGTCGAGCAAGTAACATAATTGTCTCTCTCAAATAGCAATCGCCGTCTACGTCAGGAAACGTGATGAAATGAATCTTCAACCATCATATTAGGACGTGTTTAGAGTCACAAAAAGAGTTCCTCTAAAGAAATGAGTTAATGATTAATGAAAAAGAACATAGGGTTTAAAATCTGGAGGTGTTAGGCCAAGATGTATGAATTGTAGATAATCCCAAAATGAGCACATGTACACCAGTATAAGGTGAAAATGTTGTAGCACATATTTTATACCACATGTGACAACGATCAATGGATCAATAAAAATTGATTCCCTGCTTCTTCATTGTGTGAGATTTCGAAAAGTTAAAATGAATTTTCAACTGAAATACCTTTTGACGTTTTAATGTTTCATGAACTTTCAATCAATATTGCTACTTTATCAGGTACTAATTGTCATTAATGATTTAAAAATGCAGTGTATGCTTAGGAAAGTAGTTGAATTGAAACAGATAGCTAAATTCAAGTATAAAGGAAAGACAATGAATTGAATAATAAATTTGTATACACAAGCCGACTATTGTACTAATCATATTGCTATTAAGTGTAATTGTGTGTATAAAGTTAAACATGAACTTGAATTAACCTTTTTAAGAGTACGAGAGATTGAATAAGTAACTACTGGAGTAGTTTATCAACTCTAGAGTATTGTGAGCAATAATGTCCTTAAAATTGTACTGAATTTTTTTGACATGTGATTGGATTCCTATGTAAGGCTTGTAAAACCTTAAAGGTAAGTTTTTTGATGCTCACAAGTCGCATGAACTATTTTTCGTATGGATTTGTGTGTTTGATTGATGTTTCGTTGGCTTGGGTCTTGTCCACCATGTGCAAAGTTGGAGATGTAAGTTTTGGGTCGTGAGTCTCTCATGTGTATCGACCCGACTCGATACGATTTTGTTCAACCTAATCCAATTTTGCTGATCCAATCCCATTAAATTAATTAATTAATTAAATAAATGGAGAATCATTTTTTAGAGGATAAGAAACAGTAATTACAAAGTAACTACTCAACCTCTCCTTAGAAGACTCCTAGTGGGGGTATCTTTCAGAATGTGAGAGAAGAGATGAGACATTGAAAAAAAAATCAGAAAAGAAAAAGCAACAAAAATAGAAAAAACTATCCTAGTTTTAGTCACAATCAATCAATACACTAAGAAGATTCTTAGTTTGTGAATTGCTCTATGTTTCATTTAGGAGACGAAATCGATCTTGTGGCTCTTCGGATTTGAAGCGAATCTACAACAAAGACATTGTCAACAATTTCTGCTGCAAGTATTAACGTACACATCATCTTGTTGCTTTGCCATTAAAAATTCTTCAAAAACGTTGAATTTAATGATGTGTAAGAGCTGAAAATCGGTGAATTATTTTTAAACGAAAACTCATTTTCCCAAGAAAAGACACTCAATTTTGAGTGAGATACATAACATTTCCATATCAAGAAAATGTGTTTGGTATGCATATTATGTACATTATATGGTGTTTAATAAGTCGACTTATTATTAAGTATATGAATATTTTGAGGTTTAATAAGTCTATTTATTATTAAGTATATGAGTATTTTAAGTTGTTTAATAAGTCAATTTATTATTAAGTATCTGTTTTATTTTGCAAAGTATAAAAGGTTGTCTTATAAGTGTATTATGTGAGAAAAATATTAAAGGGTCGTTTGGTAGAGTATATTAAGAAAATTATGCATGCGTCATTCTTGTTTATTAGTAGTACCTTGTTTGATACTCTTTCTCAATCTATGTAGTCATAATACTTGTGTAGTTAACAATCTAGTGTGTATTAAGGGTATGATTGTTAGTACCATAATTTCTAGATATTTTACTAATGCGAGTATCATGCATAAAAACTTAATAAAGAACCCAATTGCCCCGTAATACTTTTTAAAAAAGAATCTTTCCACCACAAAAGAAAGATAGGTTTAAACAATTTTTTTAAGTAATACATTCTAATTTTAATTGTATTAACTAACAATTCATAAAAATAATATGTATAATGATGCAAGAAAACCCTAATATATACCCCCAAATTATCTTGCAATGGAAAGACGTTATTTGTTCCCGTGGTATGAAGAAATAAAGTTCTCTACCCTCCCAACAAATTACAAACCACAAATGATTTTGGAAATAGATGTGTAGTAGAATTTTTGGCCAGTGGGAATATCCCCACACACTCAACTTGGGCCTTCCCGAGTGTTACCGAACAAAACACACCTTAGCGCACCAGCTTCATTTATTCATCCACCCGTGTGCTTGTTGCCCCCCATTCTGCTGCTCCAAATGGTGCACTGCCCAATTCGTTGCCCCCCACCACTAACCCCAGCCTCTTCCCCTTTTAGACTTTAATCGATCCTAATTGAGCCCTCCTTTTTTCCAAAATTATCTATTTAGTCTTACTGTGATTGTAGATTCACAATTTTTAATGCGTCTGAAAGCAATATATAAAACGATGAAAACGATTTTATAATGAGTTCAAAAACCAACAATAGTACCGCCAGGCTTTTTGAGCGCACAGATTTGTACCCATGCTCCTGGGGTACCCGCGTCTGTTCTCTCTCTTTTTCCGTAGCCTTGTTTATTTATCTTTCTGTGAACTTCATTCAAACAGACCTCAACCTGATGTTGTCACTTTTGTCTTATGAAATAATTACTACTTTGCTCTGATGTGTGTGATTTAATTGCCAAGTTGCAATTGTCAAGGACTAAATTGCGGATTTGTTAACCTTTCAATAGTGGTGAGTCTTTGTCTCCGCAAACCATGGAGGTATTATTACCTAAAATGGCGAAATTCGTTTTCTGCCATAGGGAAGAAACTCCATTCCTTCTCTATTGGGCAGGGGTGGGACCACAAGGAGATGTATAGATTCTCCAGCACCATAGTCTCAAACTCTGATGTATTTATAATATCATTAATATTATGATATACCTTTTAGCGAGCAGCTATGGCTACAAAGTTGTTGGGTGCATTAGCTGAAAATAAGACGAAGTCTCACAAACATTTTAAGGAGGGATCAATACCAAACTTTTCCATTTAAATTCATCTCAGGCCGGCATTAATAATAAGTAGTAGCAGTTTTATATATCCTCAACATGCATTAAAAAAATCTCTAATAGAATTATAGAACTACTAGAAAGCATATGACGTAATGTATATGTATAAACAAGACTAAAACATATAATTAAAAAAACTATACTGTAGTTCCAGATAAGTTGAAGTCGACTACTTGGATCCTCAATACCATAAATGATCTGTTTGGGTTCCATAATATTTCATTACTTCGTACATAGGGACTAATGCATATTCCCAACTAATTGAAATCACGTATATAGATTTTATTCCTTCATGAAGCCTATCTTTCGCTAAATCTTCATGGACTAAGAGATTGCAGGTCTTTCTAGAAATTCTTTTCATATGAATTTAGGTCTACCTCATCCCAGTTTAACACATTTAACTCATCATGATTTCACACCGATACACTGGTGCATTTGAGGTCGAAGCAAGCATGAACAAATGTCCAAGTCATCTCCAACGGACCTTATCTCATTTTATCTTTAATGTTTACTACTTGCAACCCCATTGAACGTGTTCATTTTAATTGTTGTGATAATGTAGACCGCATTGTCATCCTACCTCCGAATTCCGCATCTCCGACTCTCCGCACTCTATCTTATGGATGTGTTGAAACCTTTTTAGCAGCTCAAACCCTCACTCATATAAATTTATGATCTATAATGTTTATTAGAATTACTTTGCGCTTTGGTAGGCCATCCTTGTATCCCTTTACACCCAACACTTCCAATCAACAATCCGATTTTGATTCATGTCAACACCCAACCACTAATTGTAAACTTTGCAACTGCCAATGAGCTAGAAAAGAAGCCTAAGAAAGATGTTTTTCTTTTTTTTTTGCTTTTGTGTATCCATAATAGCCTCACACCAAGTTTGGTGCCATTTGTTTCCTGTTCTTTTTCCTTTTATTCAGGCCATTCTTTTTCGCTTTCCTTTGTTCCTTTTACTTTTTCCCCCCTTTCTTTTGCTCATCATGTACCATCCACTGAACTCCTTAGTGTGAAAAGCAAACTCACAAAGTCAGGTTCTTTTGTTTGTAAATGGATAAAAGGCAACGATCTTCCATGGTTAGTATGGTTTTTCTTCTCATGCTCAGCGGCGAGCATGCAACCACAGTTTGCTTTTTTTTGTTTTTTTTTCACACATGACTTCCAAGTCTTGGGTCTCTTACATGCTATTGCAAAATTCTCCTCCTTTATGGTCAAAACGATTACTTAATACACTATTTTCAATGCAACTCATAAGACTTTGTTGGCAAACTTGGTGATATAAAAATTATGGTGAAAATGTTGTCAGCAAAACTTTGTATGTCTCCAATCTCTTTAGGCAAAAACATGATCCAAAAAGATAATTGCTAAGTTACACATTTTCTAAAGAATCAATTTTTCTCCATACAAATACATCTGTCGTTTCTTCGGATGTCCATTGCGTAAATGATCAGAGGGAATCTTGGGCATTATTGTGGTTGCCTAAGAATACTGGTGCACCCTTTGCAGATCCATCGTGCCAGAAGATTTTATGAGAACATTGTACCAAGTTATACCATATACGATGTTGAATGTCCCGACCATTCATTTCGCAAGTTCACGGATGACGGTCTATATTTTGTAAGTTTCAGCCGAAACCATCAGGATCTGGTTGTTTATAGACCAACATGGCTGACATTTTCCTGCGAAGACAGAAGATTGTGATACTCATGATCTTCCTTTGAAAGCTAGAAAGTTTGAGAGCTTCTTCACGCAGTTGTACAGTGTTACTCTTGCTTCTAGTGGGGAACTTATATGCAAAGATTTCTTTCTCTATATGGAGAGCAACCAATTTGGACTCTTTGCAACTTCAACTGCACAATATCATGATGGCACTCCTACTGATGGGGCAATTCAGGGGGCCCTCAGTCTGAAAAAAATAACTTCCACCTTTGAGGTGTCGTGATCAGTTCAACTTATAACCTATTGACCTATTAACATGAGTGTTGGTCTCTGAATATCTGGTTGCTTTTGTTGTGGTTGGTTTCATTAATTAGGTTGGAGGATGGAGCTATACTTGATGAAAGGGTTTTCCACAATGATTATGTTAATTTGGCACATAGCATTGGTGCTTTCTTGTATGATGATTTGCTTGCTATAGTGTCTCTTCGTTATCAAAGAATACACATCCTTCAGATCAGAGATTCTGGAGATCTTGTTGATGTACGAGCAATTGGGGAATTCTGCCGTGAAGATGATGAACTTTTTCTCAATTCCAATTCCCAGGTAACTATGAGTCTCTATGAGGGAGTCGGGGTTCAGTTTCATCCCATTCTCATTCTTTTTTTTTTTTCAAGAGAGGTAAGGTTGTCTAAAAGAAGCACAAGGTTGTGCTAAAAATTACATAAAATTCAGTTCCTTAACAATTACTGTAGTATTCTGAGAAAAATCTGTCATCCTATCAACTGTATTAACATTTTCTAGTCCAAAACCCAAAAAGAAAATACATCTATACTTTAGAGTATGAATGATTTAATATTTGCTTTCAGAACATCATTTCTTTGTCTTAAATGTTCCAGGATTTATTCAGTGTGAAATTGAAGTGAATTAGAGAAAAGTTCCTTTCATTACTTTCCGATTGAAAGAGTGGAGTGGAACACTATAAGCCAGTTGAGAGAAATGGAAGGAACTCCACTAAAGTTATAGTACGCGAAGGACTAACCAAAACGCCATTGTGTATCTTTCTCTCTTTTGTTAATGTTCAACGTTTGGATATTCTAGAAATTGAACCCTCATTGTCCCCACAGTGGACTCCCACCACTATATGGTCTGTCAACTTATAAAAAAAAGAATCTGTCGTGTCATTACATCAAAGTGGTCTGTAAAAGATCGGGTTTGTTCTTTAAAGCTTTTGAGAGTCCTTTTTAGGCAAACTAAATCCATTTACGCCCATGTGAAAGAATTCTTGAAGATACATATTTGATTTTGGGCAAGTTCTTTCTTAGATTTTATTATTTGGGTTGGGTTAGGTTGAGCAGGAGGATGGAAATTTTGTATCTTCTATCTGAAATGAGAAGGGGGTTGGATCATAACAATCTCTTACAGTAGCCTTGCATCAGGTGCTTGTACATCATGTTGGAAATGGTTTTCATCATAGTCTGCCTGAATCTGAAACTTCTTTCCTGAGCGGTATAAAGCAACGGCTGCTTTCATTTATATTTCGAGGTATATGGACTGAAGAAACTGACCAAACCATGGTTAGTAAGAGTATTGATTTCCGTATGTGCTAAGAGTGTTAGTATGTTGTTTGCTTATGTAATTTATTATGTCATCAAAGCTGCAAATCATAGATTATTCGATTGAAGCTTGAGGTTATTTACGTATCTAATCTTTTACTGATTTTTGACCTCATTACATATGGAGGCACACAACTTTTGGTTGTATATTTCCTTATTGGGGAGGTTCTTTTGTGGATGAAATTATTTGGTTAGTTCTGATAAACTGAGTCATATTATTAATGTAAAATCATCCCTTTTTCGAATTACGTATATACTTGCTTAATAATAGAATACCGCATGAACAGCTTCATTTAAGAGGAGGAGAAACATCTGTTTCTAAATAAGTTGGACGCTCTAAATAGGAATGAGTTCGTAATTTGATGCCTCTAACCTAAAATGCAATTCATCTAGGATATTGTTTGAAAAACAAGCCTGCTAGAAAAATGCAATTCATCAAGCATAACTCTTTCTGAATCACGTGTCTCATCTACTTTGTGGAAACTCGATCAATAGGAGACTGTTTTCTCATGTTATAATTTATGAAAACCATTGTGAAATGGACTTCTTAGTGCTCTATCATGTGATAATAGTTAAAGAAGATCATGTGAAATGAGTGTTTTATTTGTGGAGAGCAAGAAGAAACTGCCAATCATCTTTTTCATGTACAACAAAATGAAAAGTGAAGTTGCTATACACGTTTTTGTGTTTCGGATGGAACGGGTAATCCTGGGTTCAATTGCTATTATATTTGTATGGGGGATGATTTAGTTTATGAGGTTGTAAAAAGACTGTGACGGCCCAGATCCAACTGGAAAGGTATTACCAGTACGTCACAACTTTTGGGCCTAGTCTCCTTGGTCTTTAACCCAAAAGGCACCTTGACAGTTGAATCCTGAACTCACCCCTCTATGGTCCCCAACTTTTCCCTGCTATTCCAATGTGGAATTTACTTAAGGTAAGCTTCACAATGAACCCACCTTGGATTTCAGTCGCTTGCGGTTCGTGGCTGTTACACTTAACCCCCTTAGGTTCTCATAATACTTGTAGGGTCCAAAAGCTATCTGTAGTATTTTTTGTTTTTGTTTTTTTTTTTTTTTCTTCGCTGCGGCTCAAATTTTGTTGCTCACAGTAGTTGTCCCTTTCAATTTTTAAACCCAAAAGACATCAAGAGTAATCCGGGGTGCCCCACCTTGTACGCTCCTAAACGTCCCCTCCTATTTCGATATTGGATTTCCCAAGGCACTTAAATCATCAAACTGGGACGGTTCTTCTGCTATCACAATAAAATGTTTGCACCTGTAAATAGTGGATAAACTTTTGACACACTTTAAGCTTTGTAGTTCCGTTTATTAAGGTGTTAAGATGTGGGGATAATGGATGTTGTAACTGATGTTGAAATAAATTTGATGTCTATCTAGAACTTAGTTAAAGTGGTTGGAATGCACCTTTGATCGTATGTACCTCAAGTGTAGTCCTTTCAGTTTATACCAATTGGGAAATGTAAGAGTAGGGAGATAGTGTGTCACTTTACACAACAGTTAAATATACTTGCTCTTTTTATGACCCTCAAAACATTTATCTTCCCATGCTTACACGAGGGGATTTGCAGAAGCATTGGTTCCCTAGATACTGTCTTTCGAGTTCAGCCACTAGTGGTTCATGTGTTGATAACTCATCCCTCTCGGGTCTCGCTTAAGGTTTCCCCACCACCGTGCTAGGGTAAGTCTTGATTATGATGCCACATGTAGCGGCCAGGCGCAATTGCCAAAATATTGTTTGCTCTTGCCCATCCTCTTTACTCAACAATGAATTCTACTTTAATTTAAAAATTAGAATACTAACAAAATTATACAACGAACTTTTTTGTAGATTAATATTGAAAAATTGTATGGGAAATCACATGTTGGAAAGTAAAAAGGTCGAAAGAGAAGGAAATGGAATTATAATAATATAAAATAAAAACACATTTTTAAATTTCTGAGAAACATTAGGGGACATAATAAAGATTTTAAAAGGATTTTAAAATAATAAAAATAAAAAATACATAGAAAAAAAAATAAAAGTAGAAATAAAAGGAATAAATTAAAAAGCAAACAGTTTGTAATTACACCGTGTAATTATCAGCAATTCACAGCCTCCCCATGTGAATTGGAAAGTGTAATTACGGTGGCTTTCCGAAAAGGCCTTAATGTCTCTGATGTCATCTTGTACCCTCCATGGAATTTTGGTATCCTTGGTTAGCCAGTTAATCAGAAGTAAAGTCACTCTCGATTTCTGAATCCATCAATTCAAATTTTACACATAAAATTGTATGATCATTGTTTCTGTCATTAGGAAAGTGATAAAGGAAAAAAGAGAAAAAAATTAAAGATATAGGGGAAGGAAATTGAAAACAAAGACAAATTTATGCAGAGCAAAAACCAAATTATCATGCTCTAGAATTCTCATATGCAAAACATCATCATGTCTCATTAAATAATATTTATTCTTCCAAAACACTTCTCTTTTCCCTCTCTTCTTGACTAAATTGTTCAGTGACCTGTGGAAATTATTTGAATCTTTTTTTTTTTGAAGCTGGTAAGGGTTGAATCTCAGCATATTTTTTATTTTTTTGGGTATGGCTGGTACCTCCAAAAAAGGAATAATTACAGATTCCTTCTGTGAATTATTTTGAATCAAAATTTATCAAGTTAATGTTTGTGTTTTTTTAATCAAGGTATGTTTAATGGTGCGGAAAAATTGAGAGGAAAAGGATCGTAATTTGTTCAGTTGAATGTAGAATGTATATATCGTAGAAATCTAATAATCGAACCAATAAGCTAAAGTTATCTTATCATGCATTTAGATTAAATATTGGGAAATGGGTCAAATATGCTCCTGAAATGTGCGAGATGGAGCAAATTAAGCCGGACCAGATTTGCCCTGCGTTAATAATTGGGGGTCAAATATGGCCCCGCTGTTACTAAAATAGGCAAAATTTGCCCTTGCTTTCTAGTTGCGGAAGTTTAGCACCCGTTGATGTCACATGTCCCACAATCAAAGGATTAACTTTTTTAAATGGAGGGTAAATTTGAACTTTGCAAAGTTCAAGGGCAAATTGACCCTCTCTCCTAATTTCTTAATCCCCCCTCTGGCCACCACGACTACATTTTAGAGAACTATAAGTTTGCCCATGGAATACTTCATGATTTTACCTTGTTTCTTTTCTAGGTTAACATAGCAATAAAACTTCTATCCATCTAGGATAGTAAACAGATCTGATTCATACACTATCGAACTCCTTTCTAAGGTAGAAAAGTTTGTATGCAAACTTTCTACAAAACTTTCAAGTACAATCCTATATAGGTATATGGATTAATGGACAATATCGAAACATGATAACAATACTTCTACTTCTAGGGACAAAGGTGATGGTTAGAAACAAAGATGTTACAAGAATGATAACTGTCAATTAGAAAGCTAAATTGTAAGTCAGGTTGTGCACACTTTTAGGACTGCAAAAAGGTTAACAATCTCGTTTCCTGACTCTGGTTTCTCTTTTTAATCAGAGAGTGCAGTGCCTGAAGAAGAAGTTTTACTTCCACTTTCAAGATTACATTGACTTGATTATCTGGAAGGTAGCCCTTTAACTTCAGTTTTCGTATTTTTTTATGACCCAGATGCTCTGCCTTCCAGAAAAACTGGACATATTCAGTTGCATCTGGTACCTACTGTACATTTCCAGGGCGTGATTCATTTTCCGAATCATTGAACATCTTGCTACTTCTTGACTGCAATATGAGCAGGTGCAGTTTTTGGACCGACATCACCTGTTGATCAAGTTTGGCAGTGTTGATGGTGGGGTGAGATTTCCTTTTCTGCTCATATGATATTTGTATTGTGGTCTGATCATTTATTCTAATCGTCCATTATGTGATTCTGGTGAGTTCACTTGATATAGAAACAATAAGTGTGATGTTTGAATGGTACCCCAAAAATAAAAGGAAGAATTGCGGTTCAGCGTTGTTAATATGATGATTCTTTTTTTAAAAATGCACACATGAGCAGTATCCGACTTCTTTGTTACATAATTCTTATCTTAAAACGCATGGCACTAAGTCATTCAACTTGTCTCAGTGGGTATAGCTTGACTAGTAGTTATAGAGTAGCTGTATCAAACTCTTTGGATATTGGCTTATTTGAGTAAGTACCTACATATGCTGGTCTGAAATATGTATATTTTACCTGTATGAAATCAATTAATATTATTACGGTTTAGCGTAGATGAGTTTGTAATTGAAGCCTCTTTCTCATTCAATAAGAGGAGCTACTTTTGAGTTCAACTGTAACTATATATATAAGATCATCTTGCCCTCTAAATTTGTTTAGAGTTTCTTTTTGATGCAAGCCAATATAAGTTGTCACGACAACATGTTACCAAAGTTGTAATCCAATTAATGTTGCATATAGCCGTATGTAGAATCTGTTTATTTCTGTTATTTTGGTGGGGTGATATCTCTTGTACTATTTAGTTTGAAGCTTTTGCGCTCTATGGGAATAACCTGACACCCATGCATGCTGAATATTGTTGAATCTGCAGGTATCCCGAAATGCTGACAGCCATCCTTCTTTTTTTGCTGTTTACAATATGGAGACTACTGAAATTGTTGCATTTTATCAGGTATATCTGAGGCTTAATGCAAGTGTTGTACTTCCTGTCATGCAATGTCTATCAGCATTAACTGTTTTCAAATCCTTCAGAACTCAGCCGATGAGCTTTATTTCTTGTTCGAGCTGTTCAGCGACCATTTTCACGTTTCATCCAAAAGTTCATTACATATGAACTTCATGTCCTCACACTCAAACAACATCCACGCCCTCGAGCAACTAAGGTGTACAAAGAATAAAGCAACCAATTTCTCTCAAGTAATGTTCTCCCTCCGAGAGTCTTCTAGAGCTTCTCCCTTAGCTGAGCTTGTTCTTTCCTTTTTGTTTTGTTTTTTATTTTCTTTTAGCTTTTTCTCTGATAATTTGGTTTGGGCTCGGGGCTTAAACACCTCTTCTGCTTTTTGTATTTTTCTTTAATAAAGGGTTTAGACCCACTTTGATTAAAATAAAATAAAAGTTCTCCTGAATTGACAAGTTTTGAAGTGCTTAGGTGGCATTTTTTTTATTTAGCTTGTCTTATAAAATTAATTTTTACAGAAAGTGATAAAAACTATTTTTGAATAACTTTTTCAATTTTCCTAATTTTATTTTCAACCAAACGTTACTGGGGAAGAGTTTTAAATTTTTATTTCATATTCTGATTTCCTAAATTTTATCGCACCTGTTTTTGAAAGAAACATGACCGAAGTTCTTTTGCTATATCTCATTTGTATTTTCTTAGTTTGAGGAATGCGATAGCTTTTGTGCTTTGAAACTGATGCCATGTTGTTTCCAAATGCAGTTTGTTAAGAAGATGATGGCTTCCTTGCCTTTTAGTTGTCAGTCTCAGAGTCCTTCCCCATATTTTGACCAATCTCTCTTCAGGTTTGATGAGAAGGTCTGCTTCTAGAATTCAATCTATATTTATTATGCAAAAGTTATATAGGAAATCCATAACTGGAACTAAAATCATGACATAGTTCAGTTGAATCTCTGACGTAATGACTAGCTGAATGAACTGCATGAATGAAATCCTTCCCTCTTTTTGTTTGGTTGGGGGTGTATTCTAGTGTTTGAACTTGTTAGGTTGATTGCTGAACCTTATATTACTTTGATGCGTTGGCCTTTCCCTATATCTGGATCAATGGGAAGAGTTTGTGGCTACAGTCTTTGATAGAACCACCAAGGTTCTTTTTGATCACCATTTCTATGTCAACCCCTGATGCATGCAGATTTTCTGTTTCTCTGAAGGTTATGCATAATACATAACTAATGAACTGTTTATAGTGTATCCATTGCCTGATAAAACTATATTTTCCAGCAAAAATATATCTTTTCCTTATTTCATTTATAGCAGAAACTCCTGAATCTAGAGCTTATGATGGTCTTGGCAGTTTTAGTATTAGAAAGACTTCGTATGCATACGTGTGAAATGTTCCTTGAGGACCTGGAAAAATAGCAAGCATTTATCTTTTCTTAGTTCCAAGTTAGAGAATAATTAGACTGAGAATTACTATAGGGCAATATAAAAGTTCTTTATTAGTTATCAAACACGGGTCCTGAACATGATAAGCAAATCACCGCCAGGTGTGAGGGATTTTAAAGGAATTGCATTATTCAAACAACTTTGATGATATGAAATGTGCATGTATTGCGTGGTAAAAAGAATTTCTTTTCTTTTCTATGTATTGAACTTGGTGAAGTAAGCTACTCCAAAGTGGAGGTATAAAGTAGTTCTTTAGCTATGCATTGAGCAAGGTTGTCGAGTTTAACCTACAACAGGCGACAATCCCATCTTGAATGTGTTCAACGAGGGATATATTCATTGATGGGTTAATTTGGGTGTAACCGAAATTAACCTGACCAAGAGTTTGGATCAGGGTAACCCAAATTAGTCCTTCAGAAAATCAGGAAAAGTTTGTTTTTGTTTGTATTTTTGGGTTGGCATGGTTGGTTGTTTCTCTATACTTCCACACAAGGTGGCAATTTCAGCCCATATAATTGAAATTAAACCATTTTGCCTATATTAAATTAAATGGATTACTCATAGTTTCTTTCCTTTTCTTAAATGGGTTAGTATGATTTTCAACCTATTTAAGCTCATATAAATATGGACAAAATCGATTAACATGAGCATCCATGTATACCCATATATCAATCTCTTATCAAAAAAATCCCAATGCATATTATTTTTGTAAAAAATAAAATTTAAAAAAAATGGGGGTGCGGGGGGGGGGTGGTGGGGGTTAGTGGGGCTTGGGGCAGGCAACAAAAAAAATTGAAATTTTTATTAAACTTTTTGGATCTGGGGTGGAAGGTTGTCCTAGGTTGGGGGGGGGGGATTTTTTTTTTTTTTAAAGTAAAGAAATTTGAAACTTTTTAAATGTTTCAGATAAAAATATGTTTTTAATTTTGTTGTGGGTGGGGACAGATGGGGGTTGGGGGGTTGTAAGGATTTTTTTTTTTTTTTTTTTCAAAAAACACTCACAATCAAATTTTAGGTTAAGGGCTTAGGAGTTTTAGGATAATTTTTTAAAAAAAAATATATAATTTTTGTTCTATGTGGGGAGGGGGGGGGGGGGGGAGTTTTGAAAAACATATTTTGTTTGTGTTGTTGGAAAACAAAACAATTTGGGGATTAGTTGGTGGAGGGGGGAGGGGATTTACCTAAACCATATTTGACCAAATCCGTATTTACCCATATCCTATTTGGGTGGATTGTAACCCAAACCATTTTTGCTCAATCCAACCATTTGCCACCCTACTTCCACATACGTTCTCCGTGTAAAGGGAAGAAAGCAAGCTGTGCTCTTTAAGCAAATTAAGTTTTTTGTTTTGTTTGGTCTGTATATTTATCTTCTCCCCCCCCGCCCCTCTCCCTTAAATTCTCTCTACAATTTTACACACAACAATGTGTAAGTAATAGTCCTCTTTGGTATAGTTTGGCAAGTATTTCTTCACTTTTCATGCCTCTATATAAAAAAAAGTAAAAGAAAAGAAAAATGTTTCTCGTTTGGTTGTTGAGTGAATTCTCACTTAACGCTTATAATGCTTTCTCCCTACGTTGGAAAGTGCAGCTTTTTGCTTCGTAGCACCTCCAACACACTTCCCTATGACGAGAATTTTCTTTAGATTTGATGGGTATAGTTCCCTATTGACCCTTTAATTTGGTTTTGTATGAATTTCTCTTCATTATTACCCATTTCCTCTATATAGAAAGAAACTTTTGGTTTTGGTGTTTAATATGCTCAGTCAATTTGATCATTCCCTCTATCAAGGAAAAAAATCATTTTATTTTATGAAGGAAAAAAGGCCAAAAGCCCAAAAGTGCTCAACTATGGAAAATAGAACAATTTTGCCCTCCATTTGAATTTGATCCTTAATATGCCCTTGCCCTTATCATTGGTGGACTGACTCAGATTTGCTCCTCAACTATTGGAAAAAGAACTAATTTGCTGTCCATATAAATTTGGTCCTAAAATTGCCCTCATTGCGGATGAACTTGCTCCAATTTGCCTATCAAAATTAACAGACCTTAAATATTTTATTTTTAAAACATATTATATTTAAGTCCAAGTTAACAAAAAATAATATTATATTTATTAAGAAAGAGAGTGCTACCTCGAAAGATAATAATGTTAATGCTTAAATGTTCTTGTAAGGACAATTGCTCAAAGAAATTATACAAACCGTAAATAGTTGGGATAAATCTAATTTCTCATCATGATTCTGTCTTCCCCCCATCAAAAAAATCTTTACCCTCATGATGTTTAACAAATTAAAATACAACACATTCAGCAAATAGGAGATCTTAAAGAGAGAATAAATAATCTTCAATTTCCCAATATCGAATTGAAAATTCTTAAAGATGTGATATATAACTTAAAGTAAATGAAGAAGTTTGAAGGAGTTGTTCTATACACTTCACAAAAGTTTTTGATCGTGCTGAAGAAATTGCAATTTTGTCATGTCAAAAAAGAAAAAAATTGGTAAATATATCAATTTTATATTTGTTGAACTAAACTTATGCGTATGATGACAATTGTGACACGAAAGTAATGATCTTCAAAGAGAATTATTAGTCATCGGTTGAGCAAAAAGGAATGATTATGGAAATATTGCTCATCCCTTTTTTATGTGTATTTCTTAAGCAAATATAACTTCTACATATTCTTTTTTCTTTTCCTCGACTCTTGTTCTTCCTCTAGTCATTCTAGAAAATAGAAGTCAAATAAACCGTTGACTTCAATGAAATGGTTGATAGAAAAAATGTGAATTTCATTAGTTTGGAGAGGCAAATTAGTGTTTTCTTTAACGTTAAAAGCATAGTTATTGACAGACTTCATTTAGTTGTTTATTTGGTGATCAAGTCTTAGCAAAGTGGTTAGAGTAACATGAGGATTAAGTTGTTAAAGTAGTCTTAGATTTAGTCAACTTATTTATATATTAAGTTATTAGAATAGTTCTAAGAAAATTTGTCAAAGTTAGTTCAAGTTAGTTACATATTACTTGTATTTAAAGTTGGATGACTACGTTGAATTAAAAGTCATTCAAGTTTGGCTTTGATTCTTTATTATTTATGTAGCAGAGTCCCTCTAAAATCTCACGACTTAGATCCAATTTTTTCCACTCTCTTTGAGTCCAAACATGGTTATTCCCAGCTAACCACCACTGGTGGAAATGTATGCTGCAAGTTCCGACTACCAAATCATGTGGTACAGTTTAATCCAGCTGCCAATTACCTATCAACTGCAAGGGTAACCTCAACTTGACACCTGGAAAGCGCGTGATGCTACTCAAATGGACCCACAACCCTTGGCATCTATGGTTCGGGTGGGGATGCCAAAGTACCAAATCTTGCTTCGCCGACCACTATCACACAAACTGATAGTACCATCCAATCCTGAATATGAGTTGTGGTTTTGCCAAGACCAACTAATTCAATAGGCAATACTGACATCCGTTGCTCCCACTGTTGCAGCTGCCTCTTCGGCAAAAATAGCTTGGGATCTCCTTCATACATCTTATGCCAATAAGAGTCACACTCGCATCTTCAACTTGCGAGATCAGTTGAAAATCATTGAAAAAGGCTCCAGACGGTTGCTACTTACCTACAGGGAGATCAGAACGATTTGCTGTGATGCTATCCAAAGTAGCAGTTCTCTATGGCTGATGATGACTAGCAAGTCAAGATTTGAGTGGCCTAGATATAAGTACCGTGAAATCAATGGGGCTATAAGACGCGCGGGACACAACCTTAAGCTTTGAGGAGCTAAGCTATTCTAGAACTCACGACCATGAACTCTTCATCAAACATCCAAGATATTTGACAGGTTCAATCCTCCATCATCGTTGTTGCAGTTCCACAAAAGACCAACTTTCAACCCCAACATTAGAAGAATAATTGTCGCTTCCCAAATCAGTCTTCAAGACCACAACCCCACGACAGGCGGCTGTCACGCCTCAAGCTACCCCCGAGACGCGAACACGGAACCTATGACCACAAGTGATCCCAAGCTAACCCTGCTGGCATGATCATGAGTAAGAGTGTCAAAAATGAACCCAAACATATATAACCAGCCCAACTCGCCTAGAATTTTAAGTGTTGGGCTCAAGATAATTTGGAATTGGGTTCAATCTCAACCTATTCAGGCTAACCCGTTTGAGGGGAATTCTCAATTGAGGCACCAATTCAATCTCCCAATTTTCAACCCGTTTTTTTTTAAATTTTTTGGTTTTAGGTTGTTTCTATATGAAGGTATGAATTCTATTAACATTCTTTTGGGATTTATCTATCCATTTCTGTTACTTGGTAAACAAACAATTCTTGAGTGAAAAGTCAAAATTTGATTATAAATGTCATTATCAATATTTTTAAAATTATAATATTAATCAGGTCAAGACCCAACCCGTTCTTTAGTCCATTTGAGTCCCACCCATTTTGGAGAGGGCATCCAGATCCAACCCCGAATTCTATTCAACCAATTATAAATTTTCGATTTTAAAACCCCCCGCATGTGACCCCGTAATCATGAGCATACTAAAGATAACAAACTGATACGGGAAGCTAAAATCATAATTTAATGTAAAGATGGGGAATACCCATATGCTAAAAATGACTATAATATTGAAGACTGATGAGTTTAATACTGAAGTTACTTAACTCAACACTAAGTTGAAACTAACGGCTGAAATAAGCCTTAAACTAGACTAAGAAATATTGGACAAGCCCTAGCAATATAGCAAAAAATTGGAAAAACTAAATGACCAAAGACTGAAAGAAAAATCATGACTGTTGTTCCTCGGAGAATGAGGACTCACCACTTGGAATATGCTACTGAATTGGAGATCGGAAATCAATATATGCGCGAATCTGGATGCTGAGAACTTGAACCTAAATCACGAGAAGAGGTTATACGCGATGTATGCGTCAATACTTGAAAGGTTAATGATGCATGTAGGATATAAAATAAAGCTGAAATAAGCAAGTATATAATCTGAACATGATTACTAATTTCTGAGCTAAATGAATGCAATGACCAATATTATAACATGCTGGAAAACTGAATACTGATTATAAACGGTGAATGCAAGAGAGTCTGACGGAATTGTGGGAGCTGACTAATAACCGATAAAAAACCAATGAGCTAAATGTGGATGTCCGACTGATCTGCCCATCGAGAAGGACCCAATATATACTGCCAGCGGTAAGGCAGCTGGCGTGATCAATAAGCTTGATGCCACAGAGGGGACTTGACAACCTGCTTGGCTAGTAGTTTGGGACTGATTGAAGTAACGCTGAACCCTAGTCAACTCGGTATTATGGCTACTCCCATTGATTTATGTAAGTTAAACGATTTGTCTGAATTTCTTATAAATAGTGGATAGCCTTCAAAACGGAATATGCAAACTGGAATGCAAATTTAAACCTGATAATGATGCATTAAAAAACGAAAGCATGTATGCATAAACTGAACAATATCTGACCTAGCATGTGTTTAAATTCAAGGAACTAAAGAAATACAAAGTTAGGATTCTGAAATATTCATGCGATAATTCTGGAGGTAAAACATGTAATCTGATTTGGAAACATATATTAATAAATTCGTGAAGTTCTATTCAAAGTTCTAGAAAGCCTAAGTTTGAATCATGACAAGAGAATCAAGACTGATTGAAAACTGGGAACCCAATGATTGATAGGAACCCACTAGTGAAATCCCAAATACTGGTGATGAAATTCACGAAAAAACACTTAGCTTAGGTTTTTGGGGCCTGGAATTGATGTGGAAACTTGTTGCGTTTTTTTGAACTAGGGTTTCTTGAGCTTTTCTCCTCTCTTGCACTTTAATTTTCCAACTTTGAGGACTAACTCAGCCCCACCATCTAGAGTTAGCTAATAAAACTGTACTAATCTTTTCCTTAACCAAAATATAGAAGAAACAAAATTCACGGGGCCCTCACTTTTTCTTTGTTTGATCTTTTTCCGGCAAACTCCTACTAGAATTAGCATCTTTTGTTAAATGGGGGACAAAATATTTACTGTGAAGTGGAATTTTAAATTTTAATCATTACGATCCTAAATATGGGGTGCCGGATTGTGTTTTTTTCATTTCCAGGATACTTGAAATAAATGTTATCAGTGAAGGTTCTTGTAGGTGGTTCTTGTTCAAGGAGTTCAGAGTCGGTTTGCTAGTAAGATTAAGATCCACGAGTAGTCATTTTAAGATGGGTATGCGTGAGTGTAGTGAGATTAGCTTCCAAAGGCGCTGGGGACCTTTATAGAAGATGGGGCAAGGCTTAAGGAGGGGGATCTATGCAAAGTTTATCAAGAATTCAAAACTCTTATGGGAGAATTTCTTCGAGGAGAAACACGAGGGGCCAAGCGAAAATTCAGATATTATCACAGGGAGAGATTACAATTGTTGGGTGGAGTGATTAGCCGACCAAAAATTATTAGACTCTGGTGAGGGTGAGCCAGTTAAAACCTAGCTCTCCGGAAGTTTGGTCACCCTACGTAGATCTTTCATGGTGCTGCCAAATCCAGAAATGGTAGGTTATGAAGCTATCAGTCTCATTCTGAATTAAAGTATCTTCAGGAATACTTTAGTGTTGCTTATTGGACCTCAAAGACCTTTTCAGCTCGAGTCCAAAATTCAAAAGCATGCATTCAGTGGGTTCCAAAAAGGTGTTGGAAGATGACGGCATCATTGGGCGTGTGTACAGGTCCACAACATAACCAGTTGTGTTCGAGTTTCCATCTAGACAAAGAAGCGGATGAGGGATATAATGGGGGAATGGTTTTGAATGGGAGAAGAATTATTCACTTGAGTAGAATCAAGGGAACAAATAATTTCTAAGAAGGACAGCTTGGAGAAGGAACAGGGTTTATTTCACACCCGACAATTATAGAAACCCGTCAGGACCAAGATAGTGCTGACCAAAGCCTTGTAAAGCCTTTGGGTCAATTCAGTGGGGGTTGAGCACGAAATCTTCGATATGATACTGTGAATGGAAACAGAAGAGGATGTTCTAAAGTTGCGAAATCAAAGGGAAAGGAAAGAGCAACAAAAGAAAAGATCAAAAGAAAATGGGTGAGATTGTCAAGAAGTTGCAGTGCACAATTGAATAGGAGAATGGAGAAGGGTCAAGCAAGGGGCCAAGGTTCCACGAGGCTTTCTCGAATGAAAGCAAAAATTATCAGTTGGAATATACGGGGCGTAAGTGATAATAAGCAAAAAGAAAACACCATTCAAGCTTACTTATTCAAAAATGGAAGCCTGATTCTGTGTTGACACGACCAAAACAGATTGTTTTTCTGGGGGGAAATAGCAAGGACATATTTGGGGAATTCAAGATGGGTCGAGCGAATGGGGGAATTGTAAGAAAGGAAAGTGGTACCGGGGTGGCATTCTTTTTTGTGGAACAAAGACATGGGAAATGCTTAATTAGACCTCTACCAAGGGCAGCATACTCTTTGGCAATGGGGGGAGGGTTTGAGAGGTGGGATTTTTAAGATATTCTGTTTCTCTGGGGGTGATATGGACCTCAACTAACTCCAGAAAGGAAAGGGTGTGAGTGTGACATATTGGGATGAGTTGGCTGCTCAGAGGGCCTTTGCGGACGAGTTGGGTCATAGGGGGACTTTTAATGTATGGAGATATGAAAATGAGAGGCACATATTGTATAAGGAGGATCCCAGGACATGAAGGAGTGCTCGTATTTATTCAACGGACATGGTCTTATTGAATCTCCCCTTACAGTGTGCAAATTATACTGAAAAAGGGAGGAGAGGAATTCTGCAAGCTTCCAGAATTGATAGGTGGTTCTTAATTTCACGGTAATTGGAAAATGAATTCTTTGTAGCAGTTGTGAAACATGGTGGCACATTACCAAGGGTCTCTCCAACCACAGTCCACTTACCCTAGAAAGTTGGTGTGATTTATAACTTCTGATCCTTCCTACTAAATTCGAGAAATGTGGCTTAAAACATGAAGGGTTTTCATGGGATATGGTCGAAAAACGGTTGCAAGTTATATAGTAAATGGCTCACAGACTTTACACTCTCCCCGAAATTAAAATTTTGAAGAAGAAGAAAGACATTGTTACCTGGAACACGGAGGTCTTTGGTTAATCGGAACTCCAGGAAAAGTAAAGCCATCATGGATGATATTCTGCTGATTAGAACAAGCACATGAAGGAAGGGTTCCTGACTCAAGTCGAAAGAAACAAATTGGCCAAGTAAAACTAGAGAATTCAAACAATTAGCAAGGCGAAGTAAACCTCTTGGAGACAAAAAGCGCGGTTTGTCTAGGTTAAAAGATAAGGTTAGGAACACAAAATACTTTCAAAGAATAGCCAACTCCCACAGGAGATACAACTACATCGACAGACTGCAGGTAGGAAATGACCTCATTGAAGGAAAAAACTAGGTGAAAGAGGTAATTCTTGACTTATACCAAAAGTTATACTCTGAAAACGAATCATGGAGGCTACTTCTTTTGAGGGTCTGGGCAGTTTAAGTTCTGAAGAGAAGATTGCTTTGGAGCAAACCTTTGAAGAAGAAGAAATATTGAATGCAATCAACTCATTTGGTCCAGATGAAAGTCCAGGGACAGATGGCTTCTCTATGGGGTTTTATCAGAAGTGTTGGGGAATTATCAAGCAAGATATTTTGGGTGCGCTCAATCACTTCCACAACAATTGCCACATGGTGAAATCTTTTAATGCCTCTTTTATTGCACTTGTCCCTAAAAAGAAAGGTGCGATAGAACTTAATGATTTTAGGCCTATTAGTCTTATCGGTAGTGTGTACAAAATTTTGGCCAAAGTGCTCTCAGAATGGCTAAAGAAGGTGATTGGGAATCTAGTCTCTGGTTTTCAGAACGCTTTTGTTTAGGGAAGGCAAATCACTGATGCAACTTTTATTGCCAATGAAGTTCTAGATTGGAAGCAGAAAAGTGGTACTCCAGGTCTGCTTTTTAAACTTGATATTGAGAAGGCGTTTGATAAATTGAGTTGGTCCTTCATTGTTTCAATCCTAAGGCAAGTGGGATTTGGAGAGAGATGGATTTGGTGGATCAAGTATAGCTTCTCCACCATAAAATATTTTGTACTAGTGAATAGAAGTCCTGTGGGTTTTTTCTCTCACGATAGAGGCATCAGGCAAGGGGACCCCTTATCACCCTTCCTTCTTATTCTGGCTATAGAGGGTTTGAGCAGGATGTTGGAGAAGGCTAAACAACTTCCATGGATAGAAGGCTTTGAGGTGGGCAATTGTTATGGTCCACCAGTCTCGATCTCACATCTTTTATTTGTTGATGACACCTTGGTTTTCAGTGGGGCTAAGAAATCTCAAGTGCAATCTCTTAGTCTCACCCTTATGCTCTTTGAAACATTATCAAGTCTACACATCAACATGTCCAAGAGCACTATATACCCTGTAAATGAGGTCCCTGATCTGGAAGATATGGTAGATATCATGTGTTGCCCTACTGGCTCCTTTCCCACCACCTACTTGGGTATGCCTTTGGGTGCCATAAATAGATCATCTCAAGTTTGGAATGTGATTGTGGAAAAAGTTCGAGAGAAGGTTAGCCGCCTGCAACAACAATACCTCTCTCTAGGGGGAAGATTAACACTCATCAATAGTGTATTGGACTGCATTCCCACCTATTTTATGCCCTTACTCCTTATGCTAGCTCAGGTGAAACAACGACTTGACAATCCTGACTTTCTTTGGGAAGGCAACAACAAGGACCACAAAATTGACCTTGTTAAATGGGCCAAAGTCACTATGCCAAAACGATATGGAGGATTGGTATTAAAAGACCTGGCCTTACATAACAAGTGTATGCTATTAAAGTGGCATTGGAGATACAATCAAGAGGCGGCTGGCTTGTGGAAGGAAGTGATCCAAGCAAATTATGGTAGTGATAGTCATTGGTGCTCTAATAAAGTCAGTAACTCTTATGGTACGGGGGTCTGGAGAGATGTAAGGAAACTGTGGGAAGTATTCTTCAGTGATGCCTCACTTGTGGTGGGAAATGGGGAACATATTCAGTTTTGGAAAGATATTTGGCTAGGAGATACTCCTCTAATGAATGTTTTTCCAAACATTTTCCAGATTGCATCTCATCCAGACTCAATCATCTCACAGTACTGGGAAGACAATGCGTGGAATCTTATCCTAAGTAGAAATCTTAATGACTGGGAGTTGGAAGAGCTTTTTAGCCTTTATGGCCACCATTCAGACTAGTGCAATCAACAGTCAATGAAGGGACAAACTTATCTGGAGACATAGCGGGGACAGATCCTTTACTCAGTTACATCATGCTATATTCAACAAAGCTCCAAGAAAACCTTAATTGATCAATGGCCATGGAAATTAATCTGGAGAACTAAGTTGCCACCTAAAGTTATTTGTTTCAATTGGACTACTCTAAAAGACTCTTGCTTGACTTAGAATAATCTCATGAGGAGGAAATTCCAAATAGTCAACAGATGCTACATGTGCTTGTGCAAATCAGAATCTATTAATCACTTCTTCCTTCATTGCACAGTTGCAACAGGCCTATGGAACATGTTCTTCTCACTTTTTGGACTTACTTGGGTCATGCCAATATCATTGAGAGAGGCCTTTCTGTGTTGGAGTTCTTGGAAAGTTAGGAAGTCCATCAAGCAGATCTGGTCTTTGGTTCCAGCCTGTATTTTGTGGTGCTTATGGACGGAGAGGAACAAAGGATGTTTTCATGGTACCCCAACTCCCATCTCTACCGTTAAAGTAAGATGTTTGATTACTCTTTTTGGTTGGGTTAATCTCTCTCTTGTACTTAGTGTCGATTCTTACATAGAATTTATCAGCTCCATAGATCTCTGTTGTTAGCTTGTTTAGATAGTTTTCTTTTGCCTTTTTGGGAGGTGATATTTCTTTCTTTTGTAATCTGTGCATCTGCTTGATGCTTTGTTAATGACATTCTTCTTACTTCATCAAAAAAAAAAAAAATTCTAACTTTTGATTTATGATTTTGACTTAGGTAAGTTGTTGTTATGTTTCTACGCTTAAATTGACTAAAATATGATGATTTAGGGTCAAAACGATGTATCATAGTGTTTAAACGAAGTGGGAAAAGACCAAAAGACCCTTGAGTTAGTTGTTGTCAGACCAAACGACGACCAGGACTGACGGTCCGTCGTTCTATCGACGGTCCGTAGGTTGGGTCTGTTCGACAGGCCTTTACTAAAACGGGTATAACTTTTTACTCGAAGGTCTGATTTTAGCATAGTCGGTGGCTATGGAAAGCTAATCCAATTATCTATCTGTGGGTAGGTTATGAGACACCTAATTAATTTTGTGCTAAGAGTTATGAGCATTTGAAGTTGACCCAACTACATTTCCCCCGTAACTGTCTGCTACTTCCCACCTATGGTCAGACCTACTGACCATGGGTCTACCTACGGACAGTGCTGGTCATCCGTGGCTCTTTTCAGGGAGTGGGTGAATGGGGTGTCGATCGACGGTCACGGATTACGGACCATAGGTCCGTCCGTCGATCATGACTTAACCAAATTTTTCATGGCTAAGATTTTGGGTGTTTCTGACTACATTGACGGATGTGCAAGATGGCCCGTGGGTCAATCTACGGTCCGTTGATGGCCCCGTTGGTTGCACCCGCAGATTTTTCTGAAAAACTGGTTTTTTTTTGTTTGTTTTGGATAGGAGGTGTTACATTATCTCCCCCTTGGGAACATTTGTCCTTGAATGAAGACTAAACTAGCTGAAATAGAGGGAGAGAGCTGCAAACCCTACTACTAAACACTGAGGACTGAGTTTGTGACTGAATTTTGTTCCGAGAACATGCAAATACGTTGAAAATGCAAGTACAAACTTAGGGAACATGATTCTAAGACTGAATTCACGCATGAATGACTGAAAAACTAAAGAGGAACTATTACCTCAAGCTGGAGTGGAATCGGAAGAAAAGAGGTGAGGATACTTGGCTTTCATTGCTGCTTCTGCTTCCCAAGTAGCTTCCCCTAGGAACTGACTCCTCCACAAAACCTTGACTGAAACGACTTCTTTGTTTCTCAATCTTCTAACCTGACGGTCAAGAATCTCAACTAATATATCCTCATAAGAAAGATTATCTTTCACTGCCATACTCTCTGATGGCACTATAGAGGCTGGATCACCCACGCATTTCTTCAAGAGTGAGATGTGGAAGAACGGAGGCACTGCTGCTAATTTTGTTGGCAACTCTAACTCATATGCCACATTGCCAACCCTTTTCCAGATCTTATAAGGGCCTACTTATCTAAGACTGAGCTTCCCTTTCTTTCCAAATCTCATTACTCCTTTCATAGGTGAGACTTTCAGAAAAACCCAATTATCAACTTGGAATTCTAGTTCCCTTCTCCTTACATCTGCACAAGATTTTTGACAACTTTGCGTTGTCTTAAGTCTATCTCTAATGAGTTGCACTATCTCCATAGCATAAAGGACTGAATCTGACCCTATCAAAGCTGCTTCACCTACTTCAAACCAACCAAAAACAGATCTACATCTACCCCCATATAAAGCCTCATAAGAGGCCATCTGAATGCTGAAATGGTAGCTATTGTTGTAGGCGAACTCAATAATTAGAAGGTGTTCATCCCAACTCTATCCCTTTGAATTGGATCACACAAGCCTTCTACAATATCCCCTAATGGTCCTGAATGGTACGCGCTGCTGTTTTATATGTGATCATGCTATCGCCGTTTGCGTGAAATGTGGTGCTAATGTTCAAACATGAGTACCAAGACCCTTCCTGAACTGACCTCCCAGAATGAGAGATAACTTAGGACCTCTATCTGAGATAATAGACCAGAATCCATGTAATCTCACATCTCATTAATTGTAAAGTCTTGGCATAGCTTCTGCGATCGTTAGTCCTTGACCTCAAAAAGCGAGAAGTTTAGTCAGCTGATCAACTATCACCTAAATTGAGTCATGCTGTCTGCTGAGTACGCGGAATCCTTGATGAAGTCCATATTGATCACATCCCACTTCCAATAGGAATATCGAGTCATTACCCCCTATTTTAATGATGTTCTAAAATCTACTAAACTTTGACTTTGTGGCATTGGGGCACTTACTCACAAAATCTGCTATATCCCTCTTAAATGCCATTCCACCAATAGACTTCCCTTCCGCACATCTCGCGGTACATCTTAGTGGCACCTGGATGAATAGAATATCTGAGTTAAGGCTTCTGCAAGGATCTGCTTTCTCACTCCCCCACATCAGGAAAGACACAATCTACCCTGGTAGCGAAGTACACCACTCCCCCTTGTGAGAACACCTCCCTCTCTGATTCAGTGGACTGTACTTTTAGTTCAAGCAGATTGATCACTGTCTTAACTTTCCTTAACCACACTACCAAAGAAGATTCTGCCTCTGCCCTTTTGAACTATTACAACAAAACAACAACACTACATTACACCACTGTCTGATATGCTCATAAGCAAACTCCCAAGCGAGCAACCCGTGAACATCCTTCACTAGCTCCTTCATTTCGTTCTCAACATGGGCTACCTACCCATAGATAATCTACTACGACATCTACTACTACTCGCCTTACCATACCGGGATGTAATGCACACAAATTTTATCATAAAATCCACTAAGGAACTCACGCCATCATCCTCTGGCGAAGATTCAACTCCCTTCTTGGTGACCACAGACTGAAGGCTCTTATGGTCAGTGAACACATCTACTTGCAAGCTCTGGTCATGATTGGAATAGTTCTTCACTCCTGCACGCTAAGCTGCTGAAGCATAAACTATAACCGTATCTTGTTGCATCAACACACAACCAAGGCCACTCTAGATGCATCGGAATAGATCACATAACCATTTGAACCCTCTGGTAAAGTCAAGACAGAGTTGCAAGTCATCTTTTTTTCAATTATGCGAAGCTTTTCTCACAATCCTCTGTCCCTTGCAACTTGACCATCTTCTGAGTCAACCTAGTCAATGGGTGAGACTATGATGAAAATCCTTTCATGAACGCTTCTGTATACCCACTAAACCTAAGAAACTTAAGATCTCTGTAGCATAGGTAGGTTTGGGCCATGTTTTCACTGCTTCTAAAATCTTCTGGCGATTCACTTCGGATCCCTTCGGCTAGATACAATGTGACGCATGAAAGCAACGATTGCACCCAAATCTCACATTTACTAACGTAGTGATAACTAGCGATCTTTGAGAGTCTGCAGAACAACTCTCAAATTACTTGCTTTTCTAAACCCTCACTCTAGAGTAAATGGAGGATATCATCAATAAGACATAACGAATAAGTCGCAATATACTGTTTGGAACCCTTCTGGTTCCATCAATCCATGAAAGCTCAGGAGCATTGTTAGTCCAAAACGACATAACTTACAAATTCATAATGACCATAGCCCGAGTTCCTGAAGCTGTAACTATCTCTGACTCTATAGCTGATGATAACACCGATCTGAGGTCTATCTTTAGAGTTGCTGGCACCTTGAATTGGTCAAACAAGTCATTAATCCTGGGGATAGGAACCTATGTCTGATTGTGACCTTGTCAACGATATGTCAATGCACATTCTGAGGACCTATCTTTCTTCTTTACGCCCAACTACTAGGTCACCCCATGGTGAATACTGGGTCTTATGAGCCCTTACAGGAGGTCTTTTCAACTACTCTTTCAATTCCTTAAGCTATTCTGGGAGCCATTCTGTAAGGAGGAATATAAATAGGCTGGGGTTATCCTAAAAAAAAAAATAGGAGATCATCCAAAGTCTATGTCCTTTCGGGAGGGACTCCCGAACGATCTCTAACAACACTTCTGGAAACTCCACACTATTGAACTTGACTCAAGAGTTTTGATTCTCAGGAGCTAGAATCCTTAACCCGAACGAGCATGGCTAGATAACCTTAGAGATCATCTTTCTGGCCTTCAGGTAAGAATAAATCGACCAAATTCGCTACTCCTACTACCCTTCATTCTAATATTGGTTCGTTGAAACTGAAAATGAACATTCTTTTCTACAATCGCTGAGGCATAACATGAATGTAACCATCCATGACTAGAATGACTCGAAGTCTAAATCATTTCTAACTCCCAAGATCTTCTGATGTGACTTTCCTGAGATACTGTGACAGGTCAATTTCTGTATACCCCTTCTAAGTATAACGGGGTCACCGACTAGAGTAGAGACTGAGAAAGGTTCCGAGAGATTTCTGGACTAACACTGAATTGGACTGCTATGTAAGGAGTTACAAAAAAAAAAAAAGTAGCCCTTGGATCTAACAATGCATAAACATTAAGGTGAAAGACTTGTAATGTACCAGTGACTACATTAGGAGAACCTTCCTGATCCTGGCGAGCCTGAAGAGCATACAATCAGTTCTGGCGCTGACCGCCACCTGTACCAGATGAGTTACCCTACTGAGTTGGGCGACTTGCTGGTGCTGCTGAAGTTGTAGACTGAGATTTTCCATTACCACCTCCTTGACCCCGTCTATAAGGACAACCCCTCAAACTGTGACCAGACTGACCACACCCAAAACACCCTTCCTTTCCTGCAAGGCACTCGCCTGGATGGTTCTTTCCGCACTTAGGGCAAGTGGTGTAAGCCTTGGTGCCCGAAACACTTCTCTGAGACTTAGAGCCTGGTGGTCTACCCTTCTGGTCATACCTGTTCTTGGAGGATGGAACACTAGCTGATGAAGGGGCTGGAACTGAAAACTTCTGTGGACTCTGCGAGCGATTTCCACCATTCGATTTCTGCTGAGAATAGTCATAGTTCCCAGTCTTAGCCTTTTTATTCTCCTTTGCCTGTTCCCTAAGCTTATCACCCTCAACCAGCTGAGCATGAGTCATAAGCCTAGATATGTTCATATCTCCAAGTAACATAGCATTTCTGCACTTAGTTTTCACCAAATCCGACACTCCATACAAGAACTTGTTCATCTGAGCCCTGGAGTCAGCAACCATGTGAGGAGCATACCTGGAGAGTTGGTTAAACTTCAGCCCATACTCTTGGACTATCATGTTACCCTGCCTCAAGTTCATGAATTCCTGAGCCTTTGCCTCTCTCAACTCTATTGGGAAAAACCTGTCCAGAAAGGTCTCACTAAAGCAATCCCAAGTAATAGGAGTTGTATTTGTACCCCAATTTTCCCTTCCACTGAGTCTACTGGATATGAACAACATCCTTAAACTGGTAGATGCCAACCAACCCGATCTTCCCCAAGTGTACTTTCATTACCGCAAGGTTTTTTCTTGATCTTCATCTCAAGAAATTCTGAGGATCCCTCATTATTTGTATCTTAAAGAACTTAGGCGGGATTCATGCCTAACAATTCATGGACCCTTGCTGCGCTGATCCACCCTTTTTCCATTCCACAGGAGCATTAATCCCGATTGTTCTGTTGTCATACTGAGCCAACATCTATATGACATCCTAACTCAAATTGGAGACTTCTTGATCAGGGGATTAGAGGACTTGCGTTGCATTCCTTGCATTCGCATTCCTAGCGTTAGCTCTACGAGGAGCATGATCTGAACGTAGAACGCAAGTTAGAATGGAATAATCATACCTTATGCACGATAAATAGTAACACCAAAGTTAAGTTTTCCTAGAACAATTCATAGTCCCCCTCTGCTTAGATTTGGTGCCACTTCCACCCATAAAAGGCTCTACTTGAGTGCGGCGTTTTCAGAGCATCTAGACACTTGAACCTATTGCTCTGATACCAATTTTTGTCACGCCCTAACTACCTCGAGGGCAACACGGAACCGAAGAACCCACAAGTGATCCAAGTTAACCCTGCTGGCATGGTCATGAGCATACTAAAGATAAAAAATTGATGCGGAAGCTAAATCGCTAATTTATATGAAAAATGGGGAATAACCATAACTAAAATTGATATAATATGAAGACTGATCAGTTTCATTCAATGACTTACTAAGTCAACACTAAAGCTGAAACTAACTATGTCTTAAATACCTCTAAACTAAACTAAAATACTAAGACAAGTCCCAGCTAAATCTAGCAAAACTGAAAACTAAATGACAAAAAACTGAAATGAACTCATGACTGTTGTCCTCGGAGAATGAGGACTCACCACTAATCTGCGAACTGGATATCAAAATCAATCTATGCGTGATCTAGATGCTGAAAACCGAACCTACATCCGCAGAATGTAGCTCACGTATGCGTGCATTTATGATGAGGAATAAAGCTAAATAAACCATAACTGGCAAGCACAAAGCAAGTATAATATCTAAACATGGATATACTCAAATTTCTAAGCCACTGAATGCAATGACCAATTTATAACATGCTGAAACTAAATACCGAGTATATAGATAAATGGTCAAAGCAAGAGAGTCTGGCTGAACTGTGGGAGCTACTAATGACCGATAATAAAACCACATGAGCTAATTGTGGAGTTTCGTTGTATACTGCCCTATCAGAGGACCCAATATATACGCCAGAGGTATAAATACATGCTGGCGTGCTCCTAAATTGATTCCACAATGGACCTTCCAACCTACTTGGTTGTAGTTCTGGCTAATGTGGTACGCTGAACCCTAGTCCAACCTCGGTATCATGCTACTCCCTTGGATTTATGTGTTAACTGATTATGTCTTACTTCTGTACATAGTGGATAGCTCAACACTGAACATGCAATTGGGCATGCAACACTTAAACTGATAATGATGCATAAAAAATTGAAGCATGTATGAATTGTATAACTAAAATACTGACCTACATGTGTTAATTCAAGAACTAAAGAAATAACAAATTGTGAATTCATGCGATAACTGGATTTGGAAGCTTTATTTAATAAATTTCTGAATTTCTATCAAAGTCCCTATGAACCCTAGTTTAATATGACGAGATAATCAAGGGACCTGACTGAAAACTAAGGGACCCAATGGGGTGAAAGGAACCCCTATTGAAAATCCACATGCCCTGTGATGACATTCACGGAAAAAAAAAAACTTAAAGGTTTTGGCTGGAATTGCTGAAAACCTCGGTTTCTTTTCTTGAACTAGTGTTTCTGAACTTTTTCTCCTCTCTTGCTTCTAATTTTCTAACTTTTTTATTTATTATTTTTGACTTAGGTAAGTTTCTTGTATGTTTCTAGCTTAAACTGACTAAAATGATGATTTTAGGATCTTTAGGGTTTAAACAAGTGGAAAATACCCCTGAGGTTGTTTTGCCGAAGGACTCCAACGCTACCATGATGGTGTCTGTCGTTTTTGGTCCGTTAGGTTTGGTCTGTTTGGTTCTACCAGCCTTTACTAAAATGGGCTACTTTTTACTCGGAGATCTGATTTTATCAAGGTTTTGTGGCTATGGAAAGCTAATTCAATTATCTATATGTGGGTAGGTCAGGACACCTAATTTCTTTACTGCAAAGAGTTTATGACCATTTGAAGTTGACCCAACTGCATTTCCCCCTGAATTGTCTGCTAATTCCCCTCGGTCCAACCTACGGGACCGTGCGGGTCCTCCCATGGATCTGTTACTAGAGTGGTAAATGGGTGTCGATCGACGGTCACGGACCTCCGGACCGTAGGTCCGTTCGTCGCATTACTTAACCAAATTTTCCGTGGGCTGAGATTTGGGGGTTTTCTGACCCCGTTGACGATGTGCATGATGAACTGTGGGTCAGTCTACGGTCAGTCAATGCCCCCGTTGGTTGCACCTGCAGATTTTTCTAACGCTGGTTTTTGGTCTTTTTTTGGATACTGGGTGTTACACGTCCTTGGAAATCAACATAACGGGAGACTACTAGGCAAGCGTAAAGTTCCAGCTTTGTCAAAAGATCATCACACCACTATGTTTGGTCGCTCAAAATCGGTACAACCAGTTGAAGCTAGGGTCAACTTGTTCAAATCATCACTCAGAGGCATCCTCTTTGGATCCTTGACTCTGGAGGCACCCCTCAGGTCCACAGAGTCAATAAGTCCTTGGAAAAATAAATCGTCAATGAGGAAGTTTCCATGGATGACGGTAACAACTTTTCCAATGACTCACACTGTTTAACTCAAGGCTTCTAACTTCCCCAATTTCATGCTCTCTAACACTCTGTCTCTAGCTTAAAAAAACCTTATATCTGTTTCAAAGTTTTTTGCACTTACATCGTAACCTCAATCGAATTTTTCCACACTCTTTTCTTGTGAAGGATTCTCCAAACTCGGAAATTTGATGGTACACAGGCCAGAATAAACAGGACTTATGAGTGGGCAACTTAGAGGATCATGTGTCACCTTCCGCCAATTTCACCTCCACCAGTTTCCTGTCAACTGTTGCATCGTCCGCTTGGGTACCCTCATCTGAAAATCCTAAACTTAGTAGTTAATAAGTTCACTTCCCTCTACCACAACATAAAAGTTTCATTTTTGTAATTTGTGCTCATTAAATAAAGCTCATCGTTTGCCATTTCAACAACTCATTTAAATAGTAATGCACACTTCCCAAACTTTTGTTTAGTGATTATGGGGTGCCATCACCCCATTTTTAATCGATTGATAAAAAGTTTGTATTACATGCATTTTTGTTATCATTACACCAAATATACTCCTGTTTTGGTATACAATCAAAATAAAAATGAGTTTTGCTTCAATGTTTGCAAACTTTCATCCTTTGGTGGAAAAACTTTAAAGCACAAAATTGGTCTCACTTTAGGGGGTGACATTTCACAGTTTTAAACAGTACCTACAATGCCATGACATTGAACATTTGCCCACCCTACACGCTCCAACGACAGTCACATTGTCAAAACTGCTCGAACTCTTCTCAATGAAGCCTCACTACCATCTGAAGTGTTGTCCCTTGCCTGTCATCATGCAATCTATCTCATAAATAGACTCCCTACACCTGGCCTGAATAATGAGCGACGGCATAGTCACATTGTCAAAACGGCTCGAACTCTTCTCAATGAAGCCTCATTACCATCTGAATTGTGGTCCTTTGCCTGTTATCATGCAATCCATCTCATAAATAGACTCCCTACACCTGGCCTGAATAATAATTCTTCGTATAAGAAATTATTTGGCGGACCACCAAAATACTGAAAATTTTTTGTTGTCTTTGTTATCCATGGCTTAAGCCATATACACAAAATAAGTTTCAGCCTAGATCTACATCGTGTGTCTACTTAGGATTTTCTATTGTTCATTATGCACACCTCTTGCTTTGTCCAGTGCACTAAAAATTTTCGTCAGTCGTGATGATTCAATTTTTTCCTTTCACTCAAATGTTCTCACACTTGCAAATAAGTTTTCCAAGTTACAATGGGAAATCATAGAGTCCCAAGTCTGTAAGGATACTCAGCTGGCTATCCAATTAAATTTGGACTCCAATCTAGTTCCAACTCTTCCACCTCCTATTCCTATCACCTTAATAGTTCCCTCTCATTCAAACACTCCAGAGTCCAGAATTGAAAGGCAACTACCAGCAGTGTCCACTTCATCAGGTATGATTACTATCTCTACTCTACCTCCTTCACTACTTAATGAAGCAACCCACAACTCTCACCCATTACTTGATTCTCATCGCCCATCACACAACCAACATCCACCGAATCCACCAGCAATTATGCCCCCTCTACCATCCGGTGTTGTAACAGGTCCAAAAATTCAGCTTCTTGGCTCACCTTTCTTCCACTCCAAATACCTTTAAGCAAGCTGTTAAGCACATTGAATGGAAGAATGCAATGGATCTAGAATACGAAGCCTTAATGAGAAACCAAGCTTGGGAACTAGTACCTAGGAACCCGATAAACAATGTTGTTGATTGTAAGTGGTTTCGTATTAAAAATGGTTGATGGTTGTATTAATAGGTATTAGGCGTGATTAGTCGCAGAAGGTTTCACACAATGTCCAGGTTTGGATTTTCATGAAACTTTCAATCTTGTTGTCAAACCAACCACCAATCAGAATTGTCCTTTCTCATTGCAATGCAAAATAATTGGAAAGTTTCAACAGCCTTGAAAGTGAGGTAATGCATTATGCAAGGTACATTACAGGAGAAAGTATTCATGGCGCAGCCGAAAGGCTATGTCAACCCTGATTTTCCCAATCATGTCTGCCATCTCAAAAAAACCATTTACGGCCAGAAACAAGCTCCTCGTGCCTGATATGAAGCTCTCAAATCTCACTTGACTACAATTGGGAATCAGATGCTTCTCTGTTTATTTTCACATCCGAACTTTCATGATGTATATTCTAGTGTATGTTGATGATATCCTTTACCCAACCTTGGTCACACATGTAATCAACACTCTGGCTGACAAGTTCTCCCTAAAGAACCTTGGTGAACTCAACTATTTTTTGGGGATCGAAGTTAAACATGTTCCAAATTGGATTGTCTTATCACAATCCAAATACGTACTTGAGATTCTCTTAGATGCGGATATGACCAACTGTAAAGGAGTTACGACACCCATGTGCTAAGCTCACCCTCAAATCAGTCCGATTGTGGGTTTTTCACCCTTTGTGTATGCACCTTGTATCGCGCACTATTGTTACATTGCAATACTTATCAGTCACTGGCGGCCTGATTTCCTTGCGTTAACAACTCTCACAATCTGTGGCAATCCCCAAATTTAGAGCATTAGAAAGCAGTAAAAATGGTGTTGCGATACCTCAAGGCATCATCACTGTTGTGTCTGCAAATCTTAGCCACTCTAATAGCAATCTATATATTTATGCTGATGCTGACTAGGCAGGTGATCCCTGTGACAAAATCTCCACTTCTTGTTACATACTCTTGGGACCAAATCTGATCTGTTGGTCCTCTAAGAAGCAACAGTCAACTGCTCGTTCCTTTACTGAAGAAGAATACAGATCGGTAGCCAATGCACTCTCTGAACCTACTTGTAGGTTGTTGACTGAAATGTGATATCAAGTCTTGCAAACGCCAAGTATTTTTTGTGATAATATTGGGGTTTCATATCTCAGCAAAAACCCTGTCTTCCACACTAAGATGAAGCACATTGCAGTAGACTTTCACTCACCTCCGCACCAGTGTGAACTCAGGTACGTAGTAGTCAAGATCTTCCTGCCGGGGATCAGATTTCTCAGAAAACACTCTCACAAAGTCGCTGCCCAGCCCGCCTACCTTCGATGGTTTATCTAAGTTAGCGTTGTTGCACCACACCTAACTGAAGGTGTTTGTTGACCATACTCACTAGTGGTGGTAGCTGTTATCAATTCTTTCAAGTTGTTAAGTAGATTTAGATTATGTTTTTAAAGTAGTTCTTTTGATTTAGTCCCAACTTATTATATATTAAGTTGTTAAATAGTTTCTCTGAGAATTAGTCAAGTAGTTATATCTTACTTGTTTTATTTGATGCTTTCGTTTGAATAAAAGTCATTCCATTTTGCTTTGATTCTCAATCTCTTTACACCAATCCAAATGGAGGGTAAAATTGTCTATGTATTTAGGGCACTATGAATAGTCTAGTAGCATGTTGTGGTCCTTTTTTTCCTATATGAATATTTTTATTCCTAGTACACATCACACATTTTTTCTTCTATTGTGGAAAAGATATTTCTTTTGGTGTTAGGGGTATGCAACAAACTATGGAAGAGACAAACAACTAATGAAAGGTTTTTGACTTGATCGCATTCGGTTACGTCCCATGATAACCGTGCCCTTATTGACCCAGTAAACATTAGTGAGTTGAGTCATTGATGAAAAGGATTGGGTGTTGAGCCGAGCTTTAGCGAGCCCAACCGACTTGATCAGTCGAGCTTAGCGTGTGTGAACTCTTCAATGTTTAGTTCTACATACTACTATGTCATTTAAAAAAATATTATGCTTTATACACTCTTGTTAATTAAAAAATTAATTATTAGGGGTCGTTTGATAGGGTGTACAATAATCGTGCGAGTAGAGTGTTTAGTTAATGTTGGTATTATTTAGTGAAAAACATCAAATGACATTATGTCGGAGATGATTTCTTATGCACTGGTTTTGGTTTTAGTGTATTAAAATAACATGCATTGCATAATATCTGAAAATAATTATTTGTTTACAAAAACACCCTCCACAAATGTGGTGGGAAGGACGTGGAACACTAAGGGCAATTGTGTCTTTAACCATACTAATGCATGCACTAAATATCCTCACATTGCTAATACCATTATTCGTCATCTATCAGTTATACATAGCATGATACCAAAAAGATGTACAAAAAAGAAGGTATTAGTAATGCATAAAACTAATGTCTTATTTTCTTTTTCTAATGCATCCTTGCAAATGACCCCGTGGTATAATTTGGTTATTGCATTCAAGTGTGATTGAATTATATGTATAATTTGGTTATTGCATTCAAGTTTGATTGAATTATATGTATTATTAGTTTTAGTTAGACCTTAAATTTAAATGAAGGTAATTTTATATTAAACATAGAATAGAATATCCAGAAAAAAATACTATAAAAATCACAATACATTCAAGAAATCTGTACAATATTAATTTTCTTTAATTTTTGAGTTCTTAAACTTAAAATATTAATAACATTTTTCACTACCCATAAAATATTTTTAGTAATGATATCTATAAAAAAATAATTACATTAAATTTTTTAAAGGAGTACAAAATAAATTTGTTAATAGTAAATAATAATTATTGAATTAACATCTTGCTAACTTGACTAAGATTAATGGATTAATTTTAGTTTTAAAGCATGATCAAAACAAGCCAACCAAGCCGGCTCAACCTAGTCCTAGTGTTAATAGAGACTAGCTTAATTTTCACCAAAACTGAGCTGAACTATATACAGGCGAGAAAAGCCGAGTCGTAACGTGTCATTTGACAACCTAGTCTGGGTTGAGAGAGTTATCCTTAGTGGCTGAACATTTCATCTTATATCTAACAATAAGCCAAATCATCTAGGCTTATTTTCTTCGACAATGGATGATATTTGGTAATTTTTGAGCTAGTTGATAGGAGGGTATTTTTCTTTCTTTGCAAATTTCAGATCTAACTGCAGATAAATTAATATTGCAACCATGTTGTGAATAATTTCCAATTAGATTACAGTTAGTCCTTCATGTACAATCTTTGTTTAGTATCATTCTGATACTTCAGAATTTTTTCAGAGCGTGCAATTTCTTTGCAGCAGTTTGTTGGATTTACTCAGCCCTCTCATCCACACCGCAAGGTGTATTTTTTTAATTCTATATATAAGTTTGGAATTTTCTTGTGAGCAGTTTAAATTCCTGATTAGCCTTGCTATTGCAGCTTTATTTCACTATTGACCGGCCATAGACATTCTACGACCCGCCAATCAAATTCAATTTCTAGCGAACAAACCAATATCCTGAAATTCAATGAAGCCGGTACGTGGACTTTTTGTTTAGATTTGTTGACATGCTTCATCTTCTGGTGGTAAAACTTGGCTTGTTTTCTTATGCTGCTTATTCTTAATGTACATTTACTATCAGGACCTGAAGCTGGCAGCACGGATGGGCGAACTAA
The DNA here is from genome assembly GCA_027704765.1 of Solanum habrochaites. Classification (NCBI taxonomy): domain Eukaryota; kingdom Viridiplantae; phylum Streptophyta; class Magnoliopsida; order Solanales; family Solanaceae; genus Solanum; species Solanum habrochaites. Next base: position 771 of record JAKWJA010001524.1, on the reverse strand, counting down.
GAAGATCTGTTCCTTCCTCTTCCACCCAATATTACCCCTTGCACTTTCTGTTCAACAAACCTTGTTTCTGCAGGCATCAGTTGTAAATATCCATTTTCGTCGATAATGTAAAAACTTCATTTATATGTTACCTATTTGTTTATAAATTTCTCTAATAACCTCTAGACTGAAATCAACCTAGAAATCACAAATTCATCATAACAGACCCGTAGATACTAGTGTCTTTGACTCCTACATTTTCTTTGCTACAAGCATCAAACAAATGCTTGATAGAGTGCCAAGAAGGTTAGTATGGTCATAAGGATTTGTTTTTCTGTAAGTTTGTTACTCTTCTAATTAATTGATGTACATTCAGATGTTTGTTTGTGAGGTAGAAAACTGATGAAGATCCATTTTTGGTTATCCATGGATACTGTAGACTAGGTACACAATTTTTTTTTAACTGTATCGTTTGCGTTAACTGCGTTTGTTGGGATGTTCAAGTCAGAATAAAGGAAGATGACATATAACTAGATTTGCCATTCGTTGTATTTCTAATTCTGTCCAGCATTCCTTTGGTTTCAATCAGAAAAGCAATATGATGACACTTGAACGAATTTGGATGAAGCAAGTTCGTGAAGAACTTTTGGTATGAATTAGGAGTGGTAAACAGTTGAGTCGAATATAAGTCGATCTAACATTAAATAAAAATGGGTCAAATGCTGAACTTGATTCATATTTTAAACGATTTAAAAATGAGTTATCCAAGGGCTATTATTTGATAAAACATGG